>LMYD01003078.1:0-26798 GCA_001630595.1 Pseudogymnoascus sp. BL308 | reverse complement strand
CCCGTCAAGCCCTCCGCCATCGCCCTCGGCACGGTCTTCAACCACGCCGCCTCCCTCGCGATCCTCGGCCCCGTCTTCGGCGACACCTACCACCGCGCCCAGGCCGCAAACTCCAAGGAGGAGTTCATCAAGTCCAAGGAGGCCGCCTCCGCCGCCGCCGCATGGGGAACCTCGGTCGTCGGCTCCGCGCTGCAGACGTACGGTGTTGGCGCGCTCATCAATGCTACGGGCACCTTGAGCTACAAGGGTGCTGCGTACTTGGGGTCGTTGATTTTCTTTGCTAGCTCGGCGCCTTCGGTGAGTTCTTTTCTGTCCTTGCCTTCCTCTCCTTTGGGAGACGGGGGGAGCCGGGAGATGATGGGGGATGAGAAGCTAATGGTAAACAGTTCATTGCGCAGATCTTCACCGAGAAGAGGCCACTCGACACCGTCGCCGTCGGCGCCGTCGCCCGCGTCTTCGAGACTGTCGGTCTCTCTCTATTCCTTACCTGGTGGGGAACCCGCACGAACCCCTTCGATTAAGCGGTTTCGTTGCTTTTTAATGTGAAAGGAGGTGGTTGTTGGTTTGGGAGGGCTTTGTAGATGACTAGTAGTGAGAGGGGGTGGTGTATTATAACAATGAGGTTTTGAAACTCGGGATTATAAAACAATAACATTTTTAAAAAACCTATGCTTGATGTGATGTGCTATTTTTGATGTGTGCTATTATTATGTACTGCTAGAGGACTTCTTGATACTCGTGTGTCCCGGCTCTGGTCTGCGCTATGTACGTTGTAATTCCAATACGTGTTAAAATTCTATAACCCAAGGGTATCTTCCGAACGTGTTGAAACGCCGCACCCCAATCTTTAAGCATGCTATACCACCCCTCTAACCCCTCCATCTATCCCCCCTCCTCCCCACTCCCTCTACTCCCTCGCCGCCTCCCTAGCCCTCTGCTCCTCCTCCAGCACCTCCCTCTCCCTCTGCGCCCTCTCCCCCACAGCCTTCTCCCCCTTCGCCCTCTGCCTCGCCTCATACCTCTCCCTACTCCTCATAATCCTCTCCACAATCTCCCCCGCATTCACATGCAGAAACACATGCTCCCCAATCTCGCGATACACCCCCATCTCCTTGGCCGCCGCGTACGGATCATACGTCAACGGCATAAAGCTCGTCGGGCCATGGTACACCGCATCGGGCGTACCCCACGGCATGGACGTCAGATACGCCGCCGAGGGCGTGAACGGCGCGCCAAACACGACAGCGTTGACGTACTTGCATTGCAGCACGCACAGCCCGCGCTCGTAGATATTCATAATCGGGTAATTCACCCCCTTCCACCGATTAATCGTCTCATCATCATGCACCCCCGCCACCACAAACGCAGGCCCATAATTCTCCCCCCGACTCGTCCGCTCAAACGTAGCTTGCTCGCTATACCAGCCCTCCTCCCTCCCAAGCGCCTCCTCGGCATCAAGCACGCGGCGCAGGAACTCAATGTGGCCCGAGGAGAAGAGATCAAAGCCCCCATCGACGTACACAACGCGCTGTCCGGGCTGCGGCTTCAGCCCCGCGCAGAGCGAGCTGAACGTCCCCTTCTCCTCCTCCGTGTTGTCCTCGCGCGCCGTGGCGGACGCGGCCCAGAACCACACGTCGGCGCCGGGGTTGAGGCCCGTGGCGTCGGTGGCGTAGAGGCGCATGCGCTCCGTCATCGCCTTTCCCTCTGCCTCCTTCTCGGCGTCGCTGCCGGAGCCCTCTTTGCCCTCGAGCAGGTTCGTGAGGGACTTGATGAAGTGCGTGCGTGTGCAGAGGAGCATTCTGCCGACCAGGTCCGTGGTCGAGATGCTGGGCGTGCGCTTGACGACCTTGAAGCGCCCCGCGGCTTTGACGAAGCGGTAGCAGTCCTCCCCGGCGCTGTCGGAGGTGATGTCGTCCCCGTGCACGACGTACTTGCAGCCGTAATGCGAGATCCAGGGGAGAGAGGTGACGTAGGGCGCGTAGGAGACGGAGGCGGTGACCCAGCGGCAGGCGTCGACGGCGGCGATGCGCTCTTGGAGAGTCATTACCGTGGGGCCTTTGTTCTCGAGGATCGCTTCGTCGGAGTGGATGCCTACGACGAGTTCGGTGCCGAGTTGGCGCGCTTGCAGCATTGCGCCGGCGTGGCCTTGGGGGGTGAGCGGGAGCCCGGAGGGGGGAGGGAGGGCTACGAACCGTGGTGGAAGAAGTCCCAGCAGCCGTCGACCCAGATCCTGCCATCGAGGATCTCGGGGGCGGCATCGCCGAGGGGCGATTGTGGTTCTGAGGCTCGGCTCATGGTTGGGGAGTTGTGGATGGCAAGTTGTTCGTGGCGTTTGTGGTGGGATTTAGGGGGTTGTTTACTGATAGTGGGATGGATTGAGGAGGGGTAATCGGTGGGGAGTGGGATATCGCTCAGCCTTGCAGGTTGTGCTGTACAGCGTGTAACCGAGACCAAGAACAGTGGCCATGTACTGTGGCCGCCGTTGGGCAAGGGGCTTCCTTCCCTCGGGAGAGTAGGACATATTACGCGTACAGATCATTTATTCAATTAGGAGTGATTATTGACAGAATCACATAGTCACAAAGCCACAAAGCCACATGAGGCAGACTTGTAACGTGGCTTTCCAATGGTCCCTTACTCCAATATTTCGATTTTCTGATAGGCTGTGATAGCCAAGGGGTAACGGTGCAATCAGAGGCCATTCAGCACCTATCAATGGGAATTGATATTAGCTCGACCATAGCCCAGAGCTGGAGTTATTAGCAGCGACGCCATCGACGCATGCCATAGGTTCGTGCCTGGCCCCTCTGCGCCTCTCTGGTCCCTTCGACCTGCGATCCGAGAGCTGCTGGGCGCTTCGGTGTTACAGTGTGTTACTCGATTCCGCCTCGTACCTGACACTCTCCAGGCGTCAGATACACATAATTATGTACGGAGTAGGCAGGGACAGGCAAGGGGAAAGGCACAATGACCCCTGACACGATTATGTCCCTACCACATACATATCACACTTATTGCGGACCAGTGCCTCCCACGTTGCAAAATCATAGTACATACATCTTACATAGTAAAAAGGACCTCCGGTCGCAATGTCCTATTCAAAATACAAAACGTGCTCTACAACACTTCTATGATTGCGAGATTCTGGCGGGGCACAGAAAGCAGCTGGTCCAAGAACAAAAGAGGGCCGATCACCACCCCTGGCAACGCCAAAGCTCGCGGTGATTGGGTTAGACAAACAACCAGCACCACCGCGGTCTAGGCACAGACCAAGATGGAGCGATCCCTAGAGGCATTCTTCCCTGATGAAGCCAGCGGCGGCATTTTCTCCAGGAAGGGCGCCATATTCGGAGGAGGGAACAAGACGCCAACATCCACGCGACCCAGCACCAGCAGCGGTTCCCGGCGAACAAACAACACCTCGCAGTCATCGACGGGCTCGACCACCACCACCGCCTCGACCGCCAGCAGCTCAGGCCTCTCGCGCAAACCCTCGTTTTCGCGACTCACGAGATCACCCCCGAAGCCGACTCCCGCGCCGCGCTCGTCGTCTTTCAGCACCGCGTTCATCGTACCCAGCTTCACCTCCCCTGAGAAGAATCGACCGCCCATCTCCGTCAGGACCACCGCCAACGGCCGCAAGGCTTCGATCGCTTCGCTCCAATTGAGGGGCGATAAGGGCCGCGGCAGTGGGGAAGACGCCCGCGTCACTGCGTCGGAGAGAGAGTCGTGGTCATCCACCGCGGCGTATAGCAAGATGATTACCGTACCGTTTCACCACCAGGGCGAGGTCAAGCAGAGGTCAGGGAGCTCAGCGGGCCTCAATGGCTCTGCGCCTCTGTCCGCGACTATTTCGAATACGCCGGCTAGTCCGTCGCTCGAGAATATCACATATCAACATATACAAGAGGTAGCATCGAAGAGAATATCTACACTGGACTATTTGAGGAAAGCGTAAGGCTGCCCTGTCTCTGGAATGAAGAAGATGTATGCTAACACCGGGTAGACATGAGGGAAGGGTATATTGGTTCAATACATTACTATTTAACAAGCCTGACCTGGCCCGGATGCCATATTTCGATTCGAAGAAGCTCGCCAGACGAGCCACGAACTATCTACTTTTAGGCGTGTCACTGCCTACAATCCTCGACCTCAATTCCTCCAACGCCGTCGAGTTCCTCAGGAGTCTCAACGCGCTGCTCGCTGAATTCGAGTCGTACCAACTAGCACACCCTCCAGATGGCTCCTCCGGGTCCCTCTCACGCGCACGGCTGCCTCAGATGTTCAAGCGTGCCGCGAGCTCAACAAACTCCAAGGGCAGGCGGACAAGCTCAGCCGCAGATATCGGCTTGCCTATGGGCAGCGAGTCAGACTTGAAGTCGATCGCTGGTGGCATGTCAACCACCGGTATCGTTGCTGCATCGTTTCCCGCGAGCGAAAACGATTTGCTTCCTGGCGAAGAGTACGCTTTACTTATTACGCCCTCGCTACCTTTCGAGCCGGACTTTTACGAGACATTCGCAACCCTGTGTGATGTGTTGATCGACTGCTATACGAGGCTTATGAGCTTGCTAGCTACGCCGAAGGACTGCAATACGCTTATTGCCGATATGTTCTCCAAGGCCGATGGCAGGGTCAGGAAGATCATTGTACAGGGCGTGGTGAAGGAGTTTGAAGATAGCTGCAGGGTTGGCGCGAAGAGCGAGGTTGCGAGCATTGGAAAGGTCGTTTTGGGAGGTCTGATGTGACGCATATCTATAACTACTATTGGGATAATAGGCGTACTGGGCGCATCTCATGGATCCAGGTCATGAGAAGGAGCATTGGCATCATGGTTCATGACGGAGTTGCAAGTGTGATTAAAACATGGGGGTCTTGGAGGTATTCTTGGTTTATTTGTTTAATATTATGTATTGTGAGCCAGCATTTTAAAAAACATGCTTGAAATATGCTCTAAAAGTAATCTAGAGAAATGAACGTCCCAAGACAAGGGTTTTTATCAGATACCATAACGCATTGTTTGTCAACAACGGGAGCGCCGCTTTTTACACGGTCTCCCTCAGTGCTTGACTCTATTTGGTAATCATCATATAAAACCCCTCTCCTTAAGAGAATCCGGCTCCTTTGACAGAGCATCTGAGCAGTATCAACCGCATCGCACCAGGCATAGGCACTGCCAATAACAGACAGGAGGCCCAGAGTGTTGTGCCCGGCGGTTCAGCAGTTGATCCAGCCCCGCTTTCCATAAGCTACAGATCCAAAAGATGTGAACTCCTCGTCTCAAGAATAAGCCCCATCGAGTTACCCCCACGAACCAGCCGTGAGGCAGGCCAAGGGAGCAATCGCATAACTATCACTCTCGACGAAAGCCTCCCCCCTCCCTTGAGCCCCAACGCAGACCGAGGGAACTTCCCCGCCTCCCCGCAGTCGTTGCATATGCTCTACCGCAGCTGAGATCAGGAGAGCTCGGACTCATATCTTCATCCATATGGTCTCCCCATCCCCCAGCCGCAGCAATCAAATGCGCAGAAAGCGAGTACAAGCAGCGACAAAGGTCGGCCCGAGAAGAGAAGGAGAGGAGAAATGAAGAAGCCGCAGTGCTTCTATGGCGGCGCGTTTCCGCGTTCCTTTACAACGAGGTAAAGGTCGTCCGGGGACTTTCTCCCAAAGCATTGGCTAGCCCATGAAGGGCTGAGAGACACGAGGTCTGCTCCGTTTGTGTGCTTCGACTGCGATCCTTTGAACGAGGAGTTGGAGAGAGGAAGACGGTTGTTGGGCGAGAAAGTTTATTTTTTTGTAGCTGCGGGTTCGCGCTAGTGCGTGAATTTTGGCCCCAGGCAGACCCCAGGCAGACAGGCAGGCTGTGGTGTTTTAGCGAGTTGTGGCTGGCGCGTGTTGGTAAAGTGCTATCGAGAGATAACTGCTGCCTTTTTTTTTATAAAGACAAGCTCTCGCCGCCGCGACGGAGAGGAAAACAAGCAACTTACAGTTCACACGAATCGCAGGTGAATTCTTCGACTCTTGACCAGATTGAAGTTGCCGCGTAAACCACGCTTTTCGGATACACCAGGCAAACAGCTACAGCTAGCTTCACGAAGGCGCACCGCGAGCACAGCAGCACAAAATGTCTGGATTATTCGGAGGAGGGGGTTCGGCGACAGCGGCCAATACGCTGGGCGATCTGTCGAAGGATATTCAGCTGAATAATGGTCCGGAGGACAGCATCTCGCACATCTCGTTCTCCCCGCAATCCGACCATTTGGCCGTGGCGTCATGGGACAAGAAGGTCCGCATCTACGAGGTCAACGCGCAGGGAGGAGAGGGAAAGGCTCTGTTTGAGCATGAGGGCCCGGTGCTGAGCTGCGACTGGTCGAAGGTATGTATTTATTGTGAATTGTGGTATACGCCCAAGCTAATCTCTGGCAGGATGGTACGAAAGTTTGTGGTGGAGGTGCGGACAAGGCTGCTCGTATGCTCGACTTGGGATCTGGAGGGACAACCGCCACACAGGTTGCTGTTCACGATGCGCCCATCCGGTGCGTGAGGTTCTTCGATGCGCCGGGTTCGGCAGCTCCTATGCTGGTGACTGGTTCGTGGGATAAGACTGTCAAGTACTGGGATCTGCGAACGGCAAATGCGGTCGCCACGATCAACTGCCAGGAGAGAGTGTACACGATGGATGTCAAGGATAACCTGCTCGTTATTGGCACTGCAGACCGCTATATCAACGTCGTTAACCTCACCAAGCCGACGGAGTTCTACAAGACCCTACAGAGTCCGCTCAAGTGGCAGACAAGAGTCGTGGCATGCTTCAAGGATGCCCAGGGCTTTGGAGTTGGCAGTATCGAGGGCAGATGTGCCATGCAATATGTTGAGGAGAAGGATGCCAGGTCCGTCATAATCCCCATCCCAGTTCTGTTGCCTACTAACAAATTTATAGCCTCAACTTCTCGTTCAAGTGCCACCGCGACCCACCACAGGGAAACATGACGAACGTATACGCCGTCAATGCCATCTCATTCCACCCCATCCACGGTACCTTCAGCACAGCTGGCTCCGACGGCACATTTCACTTCTGGGACAAGGACGCCAAGCACCGTCTCAAGGGTTACCCCACCACCGGTGGCTCCATCACCAGCACCGGCTTCAACCACACCGGTACCGTCTTCGCGTACGCCGTCAGCTACGACTGGAGCAAGGGCTACTCGCAGAACACGCCTCAGTACCCGAACAAGGTCATGATGCACCAGATCGTCAATGATGAATGCAAGCCCAGGCCGACCATCAAGAAGAGGTAAATGCTCATAACACGCGACGGAGAGACAAGCGTAGTTTTCTGGAAATAGATCAAGAGGCAAGAGCTAATGGAGGACAAAGTAACCGCAGATAAGGATGAAACATGATGGGAGGATTTGGGTAGGGGAATGGAAAGGGTGATATGTGTTGTTAAGGGGTACGAGTAGGCGTTCTGGAGAGGGAAATTAGGGTTTAGTTTTGAGCGGCAGATACCAGCATGGAATGGAAAGATATTATTTAGAAGCTTCGCTGAGCTGCAGTGCCGTTGATCAGATATAATACTACGGCGTTCATATGTGAAACAGGTGACAGTTGTGACCAATTAAAACCTCCAGTTTCGTAAGAAGTCTGGGCTGCATGGAGTATAGACTTCACCCCAGAGTCGGAATCAGTACCTTGCATGATATTAGGGTATGGGATGACCCCAGCGTGGTGCTGCTTCATTTATTATTCTATATATAGAGTACTTCAAAGTTCGACCATATAGTACGATTTGCTCTATCAAACTGCTAAGTCCTTGTAAATTCACCCTTTCATCTCCCCCAAAATCGTGCCTCGGCGAGTGAACATCACACACGCCGGTGCGCAAGGGCACATTTACCCCAGATACTTGACGTAAACATATCATGGATTGCTCACGTTATTATTAAATCCGATCGCTTAAAAGTCGGCTACCTCCTGCCTTGGAATGCAATCTGTTTCGTCCAGGCCCTTCGGGAATAATTAAGGTATTTTAGTTCCTGTTAGCTCCACGCATTCAAGACTAACCAACTCGAAAGCGTCACCTTTTCTCACTCGTACAAACCTACCTTTACCCTGTTGCCCACATCACAATTTAATTTTACAGCCTTACAAATACACATCCACCCCGACCTCTGGGTCCCCCAAAACCTCCACTGCTACAACCCTTCAAGAGCCCTCCTTCTCAACTACATTTCCATCCCCCAAAAAACTTGGCAACCAACGTCACACTCCCTGATCATGGCTGCTCAACGTCTGTTGAACATGATCCAAAACGCCCCAAACCAGTCGTAGAACACGGCCCCTTCTACAGAAGCGGCCTGCTGCACGCTGCTCTCGAGCCCTGTGGACACTGTTGTAGGGGGTTATTGACGTATCGAGAGATCTAGAGCGGACAAAAAAGATGGCGGACGGAAAGAACGGCATGAACATGGTTGCGCGTCGGAGCACCCGGGTCTTTGAGAATGATATCGACGTAAGGCAGATCGAGGACTCCGTGCTGGACGGCGGGATTGGCTATATTAGGAAGGGAGATGAGAAGTCCCAGGAAAGGGACAGCACCAGGCTCACCGAGATGCTGGTACACACACGCACGTCCTCGATGTCCAGCTTGACGCCACCGGTGGATGGTGAAATCATCTCTACATTCCAAAGGGTGTCAAGGAGTGACTCTGAAGAAGGTTAGTCACTATCTGTCAGCCTCATAAGCATCCCCAATCAGGAAGAGCTGACGAATTCCCCAGTTTTCGGCTCGGTGAAGGGCGAGGTTGCGGAGAATTCTAATCCCAAGATGTACGGTCGCCCTCGCAATTTTGGAACCATTCTCCCCGGAATTTATAGGAGCGGCTACCCGGAGTCGGAGGATTATGAGTTCCTGAGAGATTTAAGCTTGAGAACTATCGTGTGAGTGGCGCTGTCCACCCGTTTCCGGACGTATCTGACCGAAAGTTTAGCACTTTGGTGGATAAAGACTACCCGGAAGGCTACCAGACATTCATGCAGTCAAATGGAATCAACCATGTGGTCATCAAGATGGAAGGCACCAAGAAAGTCGACATTCCTCAGTCTGTTATGAATTCAATTCTGGAAGTTGTCATGGACCGCCAGAACCACCCACTCCTTCTCCACTGCAACCAAGGCAGGGTATGTCCCACCCTTTGCCCAACATTTGATGCGGCAATAGACTGACGTTCCCCAAGCATCGAACTGGCTGCGCCGTTGCCGTCATCCGCAAAGTCCAGGGTTGGTCCGTTGAATCCACGGTCAACGAGTACACTTCATTCGCCCACCCAAAGGTTCGCCAAGTTGATGTTAACTACATTCGTCAATTTGAGGTTGCAAGCCTAGTTGGGGTTATCGATCCAAAAATTACCAGGACCGCCAGTTTCGGCAAGCCGCGGGCCTTCTCCCGCTCGCATAAACCTTTACGGTTTGCGGTCTTCACGGTCTTCATCTTCATCCTCTGTACTTTGACAGTCTTCAGATATCGCATAGCATGATTCTAGAGCAAGGGCATAGAACAAAGCAGCATTTGCATGGAGTGTAACAAAATATATGGCTTCGGGTTGAGAAGCGTCATATGGGGAACTGGTAATGCAGAGCGCAAAGGCCAGGTTATTGTTTACGGGCGTTTTGAGGGTATTTTAGCCAATACAGTCATGACTGGACTTTGTATTCGAATACTGTAAAATAAGACATTTTTAAAGAGTTCAACCTTCCCATGTGATCTACCGAACCGGCTCATGACTTCCGTAATCTCCCAGCTGCGAAATACAAGTACTTTTGATAGTTGGATTGCCAGAGCGAGGCCATCGTTTGACTCCGTCGTTACACCTATAATACATATATACAAGCGCTGGTGCCTCTATTCCTCCTCCTTTGCATCCCGACTTAATGCATAAGTTACTCCACAGGCAGCTAGATTGACTGCCGCCATTCCCATCGCGCTCCCCCTAACAAGGCCCCTTGCTCCGAAGCGACTAATGAACCTGGCCGACTTCCTCCTGTTGGCTAGAACCAGATAAAGTCCGGACCATGCAGCAGTAATACCGGCCGCATCTTTGGCGTAATCATTGAGATTCAGATAGGTGGAGAAAAGTAGGACTGCGGGCACAGTCATAGGCAGCGCCTGGAAAGGCCGGGCATGGACAGCTGTGACGAGAGTAGCCAGTCCCATTGGAGGAAGAGGAGAGTCTGGAGTATGTTAGCATCAGATTCACCAGAGAGTTTTCCTCCAGGTGATTCGAATTACTCACTACCCCATGCTTTGGCAAATTGCCATGCACCTTGCTTGGCACCCTTTACGTCGCTATCCTTAACAGACATTATGTCGCGTGCGATTTTTTATATATGGACGAAAGTCATTGTCAGCCTCATCCGTCGTTGAAATAGATTGTCACGTGCATATCAACGCCCCTGCATATTTAGCGCCAAAGTCAACAAATCGATGCCCAGGCTTACGAAAGACCACCTATTACGGAGATCCTAGAAAATCGAAGCCCGCGAATTCCTTCAGATCGCCCCTTCGGAAGCAGATATATCGACGCTCGTTTTCGCCAGTGCCGCACCGAGCAACGTTTCGCGCGAAGGCGGACATGTCCGCGAAAGCTACAGCCTCCGGGGCAGACAAGGCCAGTGGAGCGAAGTCGCGGGACCACAACCAGGGGAACCAGGACAGGAAATGCACGGTTGAGCAGAAGGCGGCGGTCATCCGGGTGCGGAGATGCTCGCCCACGGCGTTCTACGAAATCTTGGACCTCGAGAGCGTCAAGACGACGGTTACGGAGAGCGAAATCAAGAAGGCATATAGGAAGCTGAGCTTGCTCACGCATCCAGATAAGAATGGACATGAGCATGCCGATGAGGCATTCAAGATGGTTAGCCGGGCGTTCGGTGTCTTAGGGGACAAGGAGAAGAGAGACAAGTTTGATCGCTTTGGAGGCGACCCTGATAGCAGATTTGGTGGCGCCAGTGCGCCACAGTCGAACCCCTTCAGTGGCTTTGGAGGGAGAGCGCCCTCTGGAGGTGGTCCAGGTGCCGCGAGAGGCGGCTGGGACGATGAAATAAGTCCGGAGGAAATGTTTAACAGGTTCTTTGGAGGGGGTGGTGGTTTCGGTGGTGGTGGCTTTGGAGGTACTGATTGTCAACCCAACATACTGAGGCCGTTGCTAACTATTCTAGGCGGAGGCATGTTCGATGCAGGCCCTCAATTCGTTTTTAATTTGGGCGGAGGCCCCGGTATACGCGTACACCAATTCGGCGGTGGAAGGCCACGGAGGAGACCTCGGGAAGCTGGTGCCGCTGGAGAAGCCCCCGAACAAACTTTACGATCCACCATCGCTGGTCTACTACCTATACTGATACTGTTTGTTGTACCGCTGCTGAGTTCATTATTCTCTGGGGGTGAAAGTGTGCCCGCAGGACCACAAGTGCGCTTCACCAACCCCGACCCGCCATATACGTTGCACCGTTCAACTAAGAACCTTCATGTCGACTATTACGTCAATCCGTTAGAGGTGGCAGATTTCACGAGCAAGAAATTCTCGCAGCTGGATCAAAGGGCCGAACAAACCTATACAAAGGCTCTGAGGATAGAGTGTGAGCACGAAGTCGACAGGAGGCAACGAGTT
Source organism: Pseudogymnoascus sp. BL308 (assembly GCA_001630595.1). Taxonomy (NCBI): domain Eukaryota; kingdom Fungi; phylum Ascomycota; class Leotiomycetes; order Thelebolales; family Thelebolaceae; genus Pseudogymnoascus; species Pseudogymnoascus sp. BL308. Next base: position 15,132 of record LMYD01003078.1, on the reverse strand, counting down.
GTGAACGAGGCACAGGGTTGGCTCTTCCAGGACCCTGATAAGATGAAGCAGGCCCGGGGGATGGAGATGAAGGCATGTAGGAAATTAGAAGCGATGGGACAGGTACCGAAAGGGTCATTTTAATAAGTGCTGTTTTTGATGCAAAGCGCGGCGTTCCGGATATGGGCGGATGGACCTTTTACATATCATCATGTTGTTTATAGAGAACAAGTAAGGGTTATTGGATTATTGTACAGTATTGCCGTAAAAAAACTCGCTGAAATGATATCTGTTTGAAGAGTAGACCTTACTAAAGGGTATCAAATGCCCTTTCAGGTACAGTTTCAAGGTCGCCCTTTCAATATTTGGCTGAGTAAATACCCCGCGCTCACTCCTTGTACTGCACATACCATCTCGCATTTGAAGTGTCCAGAAGATTCCCTTGCCTCAGGCGCTTCGTCAGCAACGGGGTGTTTTGATAGATTAAGTTAGAGGCGACAACCAAAACTTATCCAAACCGCGCAATGACATCGGCAAACCGGGGTCTAGGCTGATAGTAAGGCTCCGCCAAACACAAGTACCACAACGACATCCAACCCCCACCACTACTCTACTTCGTTATTATAAATATAGCACAGAGTAAAGATGGATAACAATGGGCCCCCGCAACCGGGACCTCCGAATACTCCTGATGCTCCCGATAAGGATGCTATGGACCAGGTCAGGAAGCTCCAATCCCAACAGAATCACCTCACTGACAGCTTATCGTAGATTCGACGACGACGACTGGAGAAGCTAGGAGGATCAACGACTCCAGATAGAAACGCCTCTCCGGGAGCTGGGCCATCACGATCAAACTCGCAGTCAGCCACAGACACACCTATACCACAGCCGCAAGTCCTGGCACCCAGGGTTGCGAAGCCACCGATGGCCACGCCACCACCACCCAGCTCCCAGAGCTCGCCCGACAGATCGAAAGATAAGTCAGCCAGCTCATCTACAACTATTAGGATAGCTCCGGCGGATGCGGCGGGGAAAAGGCCGCGGGAAGCATCGGGGGGGATATCTGGCCCGCCGACTCGCAAAGCGACACCTCAAGTATCAGACGAATCACCCCAGGACTTTGAGAACAGGGCGCTTAGTACCATATTTCGCGTCACGCTGGATGGAGAGGACAGAACAGATCCATCGGGCCATAAGCTCACATTCCTTCCAGATGTGAAGCAAGAACTGGAGGATAACGGGGAGCATGTCGGACTATCCGTCGCTGGACTCGATTCCATATTGATGGAAGTATGCTCGAAGATTCCCCACAACAAGCCGATACTGGAATACTTGCTTCCGTGCTGGAAACGAATTATGAGGTCGAACAGGAGCTTGAGAGGACCAGCCCAGCAAAAAGATGCGATACTGAAAGAAGCTAAGCGGTTATGCATGAGTAGCTGCATCTTCACCTTGACCATGCCGGAGTTATACGGGCGTGATGAGACGTCTTACAAGGACTCCTTAACACCTCACTTTCTGTTGGATCCTGAAGATGATAGAGGCTTGTGCCCCGAGTTTTTGGCAGAAGCTGTTTCCCGGGTCGATGAAGATGAATCCGTTACACCAATGTTTACGAGTGCTGTCATCAAGCTCAGTACTCAACTGTCGCGAATGACAATGAATGACAACTACAAGCCATACGTGCAGGCCCTCAAGAACTTGACTCGCTTCCCGGTCATCACAACAGCCATTGCAGAAGATCCCGTGTTTCTGATGGCCACCTCCGCCCATGGCATAGAACAGCATACACTTCTCGGCCCCTTCTTCCGGATATCAGTTTTGCAGACTGAGGTCACCAAATCCTACTTTGCATCACCCAAGACCATGGACAAATCCCTCGTCGTCACTTCGCAAAGTGCCCTGCGAATGACGCTTAACAACCATCAGAAAGATCTCTTAGACATAATAAACCAGTTCGTGCGCGCAAGTACATCCTCGCGGAATCGAACCTTGGACTGGTTTGCTTGGATTGTTAATGCCAACCACAAGCGCAGAGCCCTCAGGGTTGATGAGAGGCAGGTTTCATCTGATGGCTTCATGATGAATGTTACTGTGGTATTGGACGGGCTTTGCGAGCCATTCATGGACTCAACGTTTTCCAAGGTGTCCAGGATCGATCCAGACTATTTCAGGCGCAGCCCAAGAATTGATATCAAGGACGAGACGAAGCTCAACTCAGACCAGAAGACTTCGGATAAGTTCTACGAGGAGAAGCTGGAAGGAACACCGAACTTCATTACAGAAGTCTTTTTCTTGACAGTGGCTGCTCACCACTACGGCAGTGAAGCCGCCAACACCAAGCTGAAATCCTTGGACAGGGACATCTCGAGTCTCCAGAAGCAACTGGCAATATATGAGCAAGAGCGCCCGAGATTCTTATCTGTAAGTCTTAAGAGGTTATATGTTTGAGACAGAATACTGATAAACAAGCAGGACCCCAGACAGCTTGCTATGATTGAACTAAACGTGAAGAGGTATAATGATATTCTAGAAAAATCGATGCGGCTAAGGCACGCGATCGAGGGGGTTCTATTCGACGATGTGATGCAAGCTCGGTCCTTGCAATTTATGAGATACCTTATTGTTTTTATGCTGCGAACTGCTTCAGGCTCCGACTATGTTCCAGGGAAACCATTCTCGTATGTGCTTTGTATGGACTATGGACCACTCGGAATAAGCTGACAATTTCAGGTTGCCATTGCCAGAAACCCAACCCGAAGTCTTCAAGAATTACCCGGAGTATATGCTTGATGACATTGTCAGCAACTTCGAGTTCATTTTCAAGTAGGCTAAGCAATTTCCCACAAAAGCCTAGTTCTGGCAAGCTAACATCCACTACAGCTACCTCTCACAAGTCATTATTTCCACGCAGACAGATGAGATCATTGTGCTCTGTATCAGCTTTCTCCGCAATTCTGAGTACATTAAGAACCCGTCGCTCAAATCAGGACTGGTATCGCTGCTTTACCATGGCACAATACCCGTGTATCATCGCCAAAAGGGTGTCCTTGGAGATGCTTTGACGACGGATAAATTTGCGAATGACAATTTATTGCATGCTCTCATCAAGTTCTACATCGAGTCTGAATTTTCAGGTGCTGCCAACGCATTTTACAACAAATTCAGCATTCGATATGAGATTTTCCAGATCTTCAAATGCATTTGGGGCAACAGCGTGTACCGGGAGCGCCTCACGCAAGAAAGCAAGGTCAACACTGAATTCTTCGTTCGCTACGTCAATCTCCTCATTTACGACGCGACGTACCTCCTGGACGAGTGTTTAACCAAGTTCCCCAAGATCCATGATTTGCAGGTTGCTTTGAGTCCCAATGCGGCAGCCTCGTTGTCCGAAGAAGACCGCAAATCCAAATCCGAGGAATTGAGCCAACTCGAAGGGCAAGCGAAGTCCTACATGCAGCTTGCAAATGAGACAATCTCCATGATGAAGCTTTTCACAGGCACTTTGAGCGACGCCTTTGCGATGCCTGAAATCGTTCAGCGCTTGGCAGATATGCTGGACTACAACCTGGATACTCTCGTAGGGCCGAAATCTGCCAACCTCAAGGTGGAAGATCCGTCAAAATACTTCTTTACTCCAAAGTCGCTCCTTGCAGAGTTTATCGACATCTACCTGAACCTGAGCCATCAGAAGCGGTTTGTAGAGGCTGTGGCTAGAGATGACCGGTCCTACAAGCCGGCAAACTTTGACAGCGCAACACGGATTCTAGAGCGGTGGTCTCTGAAATCCAAGGGTGAGCTGGCTGCGTGGATCAAGCTAATCGCCAAGTTCAAGGCTGCGAAGGAAATTGAAGATAAGGCCGACGTGGATCTTGGTGAGATTCCAGATGAGTTCTTGGATCCACTGATGGCCACGTTGATGGAAGAGCCAGTCATCTTGCCCATTAGCAGAATGACTGTCAATATGAGCACGGTTCGAAGTCTCATGCTGAGTGATGGGATCGATCCATTCAACAGGCAGCCGATTAACATCGATGATGTGGCGCCTGACGAGGAGATGAAGGAGAAAATCAAGCTATTTAAGGAGGAGCGAAGGGCAGCGGCGAAGCAGACAATCGAGGATGTTATGGATACATCGGAGCCGTAAGTCACGAATCTGGGAACGATGGGTTGGGGGCGCACATAGAGGAGTAAAAGAGGTTGTTGATTAAGAGCTATCGAGGAATATCAACCTCCCAATAGCACGAAGACCAGCATATATGAATTAGACTCCCATCACAACATCAAATATATACAATAATCCGCCCTTTGAAACGCATGCCTAACTCCCATGCGCCGTAGTATCGAAACAAACTGCCCCCGGGATATCTTCTTCGCACTCTAACCCACAAAAGCTGCCAGCAGAATGATGGTGAGAATAACTGCTAAAATCAACAGAAGCATGCATGCCTTCGACCGTGCGTTCTTCTGATACCTCGCCGCGCTCCTGAGCTCCAAATCGGCCCCTCTTGTATCGCTCCTCGTATTCTCCACATTGGCAGCAATGGTATCGAGTTGCTCGCCTTGCTCGCCAACAATGTGTGCCACATCCCTGAAGAGTTCGTTCAGCTCGCTCACACCCTGCTCGATATTCCTGATCTCCGTCTCACGCTCCACGATCAGCGAATCCTGGAAGTCGACTTCATCTTGCGAGGCGAGCCGCAGCTGCTCTTGAGATTGCTGTTGTTGTTGCCCAAAGTTAGGGCTGCCGCCTTCGGCGGATGGAGAGGTTGCCTCCTCCAGTGCCGCGCGTGCTGCTGTGGCTGTTGCCCGCTCCTTCTCGAGTGCTCGGCGCTGGACGTTTTGGAACTCGGTGAGGGTGGCTTGGAACTCGCGGGAAAGCTTTTGCTGGGTGTATTTTTGCGATGGCTATATAGAGTCAGTAAACGTACTTATTAATGGTCGAACTTGAGGTAGTATCATACGCTGACGTCCTCCCAGGCCTGGATCCTCTTCACACCCTCTCCAATGTTCTTGAAGTCTTCTGTAGTCTCCTCCAATAGATCATGTACTCGTTCCCGTACTCGTTCGGTATCCCTCTTTGTGCCAAGCAATGCAACTTGATTCGAAAGCCGAGAGATGTTGCCAGTGAGTGTGAAGAGCTTGTTCATTAGGTCCTGGGACAACTTGGAGAACTCGGGATCGTCGGTATAGGCATCACCGGATCGCATAGTTGTTGGCTGCGACTCTAGCGATGATAGCTGATCGAACGACATGTTTATAGCTTAGACAGTTGCGATGTATGTGGCAGAAAGGTGCAGATGTGAATTCGTTTCTATATGCTGTGAAGACTTGATGTGCATGAGTGAAGCGCCGTCAGGTCGTCATCGCCATGACCTTGATGGCGATAACAGGCGGCCGCCAAGGTATAGCGTTGCAGGTCCCGTGGCTGGAACATCCCGGTCTCCAAGCGGCCGCATTTATCCGTCGCGAACCAACTATTTGTTTAGAGCTTCCCTATCAACACAGCAACGTAAATGCAAGGCACGCACCAGTTTTAATATCTGCCACTTCTTTGGTGACGGCGCGTTCACATCGACTATGGCAGCGACAGCTAGGATTCGTCCATATAAGGTATGTTAAACGGGTGTATATCCTCAACGCAAGCTAACATGGTTCTGTAGGACTTTCTTACGCCCGCCCTCCATAGACGCTTCACGAGAGCAGCTGCCACATTGCTGGCTGTATGCTACGCAGAGTCGCTCTTACTGGGCGAGTGGAATTCCTGTTAGTATATACAGCTTCGTACCCGAGAATCATATCTAATTATGCCTAGTTCTATGGTCCTGGTTCCCTCTGGGACGAGCTGGTTTTCGAACAGGACTGCTTTTCATCAGCGCATTCTCCATCTTCGTGTTACGAGTCGCCCAGCTACACGTCGGCCAAAGGACGTCAAACTCAGGAATAGCGACATTTAGAGGATACGCTTTCAGGTACCAGACCATACAGACGACGGGATGGTACCTATTCTCGGCCTGGATCTTCAGCGAAGTATTCATTTACTCCGCACCGACAAGCGCCAACATCAAGTGGATCACCGAGGGGAAGAACAATGAGAGGTCGCGGCTGAACGAGAGGCCAATATATATTATGGCTTTCTTTCTCGTTCTTGCCGTTTTGCAATCCGCAATCCACCTTGCATATGACTACGATCGCGTGGACTTGCCCGCCATAAAAACTGCAAAGAAAGACAGTGCAGCTAAGCCGGAACAGGGCTCGACCGAGTCCATTGGACCTTCCACGAAGATTCGAGATTCGTTGCCGGGAATTGTGGCCAAGACCTTCGGTCGTGTCCTTCTTATGACAATTCTGATGCCATTCGTGTACTCAATATTCATCAGGAACACCGCTTGGAAATACACCCTTGGCTTCGCAAAGCTTTTCTGGAACCTACCAAAGACAACATCCCTTCCAATTGCCAGCCCTTTCCACTGGACAGTCTTGAGCAGGACATTATATGGCGGAGTTCTGCTTGTACTGCTGTGGGAAATAGGGAACAGAGTGTTTTCCACTTATGTGGCCGAGGGACCGCTCAAGAACGATAGGCCTATCACATATGAGTCAAAAGATCCCAATGGAAGTCTCTTGACTGGTCTAAAGGGGAAGAAGCTGCAAACCAGGGTGAGTTATAGGCTAGTTTCTAGTTTTAGGTGATGAGCTAACACGTAACTAGGCCTTTGCATTCTGGGAGCTCGTCTTGATTGCAGAGCGTTATCAGGGACGAAGAAAGGTCATATTTGAAGATATTGACCGAAAGGGGGGATCGACTTGGTCGCAGATATTAACTGCATGTACCGAGACCATAACCTCCATGGACACACGTGTGCAGACACTCGATCCGGCATCAAGTCCTACCGAACACGTCGACATTAAACCCAGCCGAACTCCTCAGATTGTGAGTATGCTCAATGGCGGTGACAAATCTGTGAAGCCGGAGGAGCCAATCCCGACGTTGCCCAGACTCACCGGCGACATTCAAAAGGAGAACATCTGGAATGCCCCGCCGCAACCAAAAACCACAGCCGAGCGTATCGCGAAAGGCTCGGCTGCTTTGGCGTCAGAGTACGGCAATACGCCCACAGCACCTATTAGTGTCGAAGGCCGCAGGTTGCTTACGCAGGCCACATCCAAGGTCTTAACACCCGAGCAGCAACAGGCCCTCTCCCCACAAGGCATCTGGGTCGCCCTGTCGCCATACGTGACACAGTTCCTACAGAGCCCCTTGGGCTGGCCGTTCCGTCAAGAGTTCAGGCGCCGCATCGCGGCTGTAGTGCTTGGGCAGCCCTACGGGGATGCGGGAATCATTCTGGACTCGGTTGAGGCGTTAAGTCTCTTCTCCGTCGCCAGCTTGAAGGAGGATATTTACGGAAACGTGCAGAAGGACGTCCCAGACATCATTAGGATGCTCACGAAGAGCCTCGTGTCGCTGGAATTGATGAGGAAGAGCTTTGGCGTCCATTGGACCGATGTCTCGGGGGATATTGAGAGCCCGGAGGTGGATCTCATTGTGGGAGGGCTGAGGGGGGCGCTACAGGACATTATCGGGGCGTTTGGGGAGTACTTTGACGATATGAAGATGAACAGAGCGGATGTGCGGGCCGCGAAGGAGGCCGCAACGGCGCCGGTGCCACAGAGGCCAGCGGAGATGCAAGAGACCAGGAAAAGGAAGTAGACCGGAAACGGAAATGATGAAACATGTATAACATGGCTTGTATGCTTACGGAGGATACGGCCAATAACTTGGCCCTACATAATAGCTCTTATGGTATCAAAAGCAGTTGCTATCATCCTGTAGCCTTCATGGTGAATCCCATTTTAATTCCCTTCCTCAACCCCTTCTCATGCACCCAACCAGGTATACGCTATCCCCACACTATCCAATGCTCTATAAATTCCCATCCCTAGGCGGCGGCGGCGCCCTCATCCCCGGCGGCATCCTTACGCCCGCTGCCTGCGCGCCCCTCCCCCTCTCCACCGCCGGACTCAACAAATCCACACGCCCCTTCTGCACCGCAAACGCCGGCGTAACCCACACCCCACAACTACACCTCAGCCCTTTCCAGTTCCACCTCCCCACCAACGCCTCACACTTCAGATTCGGGCACAGAAGGCGGCCTTCTAGCTCGGCTGTCTCAAGCGCGGGACGCATCCACGACAGTGCTTGCAGGAAGAAGTGGCCACACGCCACGCTGCTCGCCGACGCTGCAGCTGCGTCGGGGTTGGGTAATGGCAGGGGCGCAGTGGAGGAGCTGTCTTCCGCAGCAGGGGCCTTGGGGTCGTGCTCGACGATATACTCCTCCTTCGCGAGCAACGTCCTACACCTCCTACAGCGCATAGCCTTCGTCGCATCTGCGCCTTCCGTTGCAGATCCATCCTTAGCCTTCTCCTCGTCCTCGAAGCGCAGGCGGTCTGGGGCGCGGCCGATGGAGGTACTCAGCTCGACTTCAGTGGCATAGAGCCAGCGCTGGTAGATGGCGCTGGCCTCGAGGTCAGGGGTGCAGCCGCAGCGCTTCCAGAGGTCGAGTTGCGTCATGAAGCCGGAGTTGGGGTCGGCGTGCGGGCGGGTCTGGCGGATTAGGGAGAGTGCTGTGAAGGGGGTAAGGGAGGGGCGGGTGGCGAGGAGGTAGGCGATGGCGAGGGTGACGGAGCGGGATTTGCCCATGGCGCTGGGGGGTGTTAGATGGAGATAGATACTTTTGAGGAGGTGAATAATGACTTACCAGTGGATCAAAACACCACCACCTTCTGCCAGTGCATCTTTGATAAACTGGACCACCCTTGGAAAATGCTCGATGAGGTTCTCATCATCGACATCGTCGATTTGGACGTTGCAGTGGGTGTAGTTCTCCCATCCTTTCGTCTCCCTGTAGTCAAACCGCAGCGCGGAGACGATATGTGTTACGCCCGCCTCTTTGAGCGTTTGTGGCCGCCGGAGGGCAAATACTCTTGGTCAGGTCAGCAGATGCTCTATAGGTTATAGACGACGTACGTGAATACGAGGCCAGGCAGAGTGAAAGACAGGAGAGAGTGGGGGGTAACCACGTGAGAAGTATGCACAACAGTAAAACGGTGAGAGGTGTCAACTGAAAATGGATGTATGAAAAAGAAGCACCTACCCACTGACGTAAATCTTCTCATCCCCAGGAACCTTAGCAAGAGACATTTCTAAGGCTTTATCTACTTCCTCTCGTCTTTGTAGCTCTCTCACGTTGGCGAGCTCTACGTCCCCTATGCCTTTCATTGCCGCTATAGTTGGTTTGCTGCCCGGGTGCTGCCCCTCTTGTGCCCCTCCTCAGGCCTCGGACAAAAATATCTAAACCCCTCCATATCACGTGACCAGTAATATTATAATTTTACACGTGACTGTCATAATTACATTTTCGGGATCTGTACTGTACAGCCTTTACTCCGTAAATTGCTGTGGATGCCCCGTAGATGCCTGCCTCGGGCCTTGAACAGACCCCTCACCGCATCAACTGCCGGTCCGGTGCCAGCCGGCTAGAGTTGCTGAAAATGTTGCGGCACACGATGATACTTACCGCTCTTGCACATATTCATTTCACATCATTCAGGTTTGTCTTCCCTACCATTGCGGAGGAGAAAGTGGGGGGCGCTCACACCCCCCCGTCGTTCTAGAAGTCTCATCCCCGCCCGCGCTTAGCCCGCTTTTCATGGCCTGAGGCGCCCAGCCAGGCCGCGAAAGAAAGTCGAGGCCCCCCAGCCAATTCGAGACTCTCAACCAATTTCAGTTATTTCAGCTATTTCAGCTATTTCAGCCCCCTTTCAACCCCACAGGCTCTAAGTGGGACATTGCACGAGTATTGTAGATTTGACACCGAGGCCCGCTCGAGCATACCAAGACCAGAAGATGGGGAGTCACGGAAACGGTAGCGATATATGGAAGATGGAACATGAAGTCGGACCGGGAAATGACCGCTTGCCCACTATTGGACCCGCCCCCGACCGCCTTTTCCGTCGCCCCCAAGATGCGTTCCTTCACACCGTTGGACAAGCGGTCGGCCCTTTGCGCTGGCTGGCATGCTGTACCTGGACCCTGGATTTGCCGCCCCTGTCTGCTTCTGCTCTAACCTCAGAGAAGAAGCCCGTAAGGAATGTAACCATTCCTCTGGCCTGTCATCGGGACCCGTTCTGCGGGATACGTTGCTCTCGTTCCTCCCGGTGAGTATAAGGACGTGTTCTGGCGTGGCCTCGCAGGGCTGCAAGCTTGGTCATAGCGACTACTCTAGCGGCTCCATCCACTACGATCTTGACACTTCATGATGCCTCGTTGACTGACCAGTGCATCTGCATCCGGTAATACTTTTCGGAGAGGCGGTTACTACTAATAGCCCCCGCGGGCATTGCATTGATCCTGCGTATGTACGAGCAGGATAGGATGATATCAGGGAAATTGGTTGCGCCGGTGGTCAGGAACCAATAAGACTGCCCGTTTTCTCATCAGCGACGGTGAAGAACAACACCTCTCCCGTGCACAGCAGGACCGGCAGCGATGCGGGCCCAACGCACCTGCGTCGGACAATTGGACCAATGTTAGGCGGCCCATGGAATGCGAGGGCCATGCAGGTGGCAGTGGAGTCATTTTGCCACCACGGTCGCATGGTTCGGAAATGGCAGACCGGACAGAGGTTGTCTGTTGCGTTTGAATTGCTAATTTCTAACCGCTAACTTCGTACTCGCCAAGACTGCCACGGTCGGCATGAAGGGACTACTGCAAATATACCGTGCTCGTACTACTTGGGCTTGTCTCCGCGAGGTCCCATTTGTCTCAAGCATTTGCATGGAACGGGCCACAGTGTAAACCCTTGACCGTGTGGTACTCGTATGGTAAGAGTACTCGTACCTGTGCTTCAGTTGTGGAGGCTACCGCGGGATAACGGTTGACACTCACCTCAGTATCCACTATGGAAAATCATTAATATGGGAGGTTGTGTGGGCGTCCGCTGACGGATTCTTTACCATGGCACCGTGTTGTATAACTATTCCAAGAGCAGTACGGATGTTCTGCAGCCTTGCAGCGGTTAATCGACGGCTGGCTAAATCCGAGGGACCAAGATGAAGCTACAACTCCCAACTCGCCTTTGGATCAGATGAGCCTATTCGTCCCACTGGACGCAGAGTGCCGGAGCACACCACGATCCATCAGGACTTTTACGACGCCTCTCACAGATGATGCACATGGGTTGAATCTTGCTGGTTGGGTGTGACGCAGCTACTGAGCGCCTTCCATGCTGTTTGACGTCGTGCTTACCACGCCGCGGAGGTGCGGTTGAGCAACGCGAGATCCCAGTCCAGTGGCATCGTTAGTGGCCCTACGAAGTTTTGAGGGGGCGGCCTGTATCTTTCCCAGCGAAGAGGACGGCAGCAGGGGCTAAGCAACTGTGGAGCATAGTACTCCTCGTTATAGTTACAGAAAATTACAGTACGGAGAAGAGCGGCAGATTATTCACATATTTATTATTCAGTGGCCCTGACTTGGTTTTGCTTGACTCAAGACTACAGATTGTCCCGCTTTCCTGTTAATTTTCACACATGGCGAGTCACGTTGTGGGCATGCTGAACGTTCCACCTACTCGATTTGGTACCCTTGGAGAAGCTTCGTCAAGCATTGGCCTCACAACGCGGGAGCCGGGACGGAATGCTGCATCTGCAACCCCACATGCACATCGCCAGAAGAGGTTGGCAAAGCGAACAAGGATGCCTTGGACTGAGTGGTTTCTCGCAGCCGTTTCGACGGGCACGACTTTATATTAATGTAGGGGATAAGTGATAGAAGAAGAGCGGTGGTTGGCGATCAAAATGGTTCACACTCAGAGTGATAACGTACATGTGGACATCTCGAAACCCCCAAACTTCATCAGATAAAGCGTTACGGACCCCCAAGAAAGCCGGATTGGGCACGCGGAGCAATATTTGACGTACATGCCGTGCTTCGACATACATGCCATGTGCATATCGTGTCCTTGGTGGACATGCGCTGGCAATCTGCAATCCGAGGCCACAGCCAGTCTGGTCGCTCCCCTTCAGGACTGGTCCGGTTGTCGGAATCGTGTTCCATGGGGCGCTCTTCGGAGTTGGAAGTTTACGAGTCAATATGAGAGTGGCGAGCGGCTAACCTTTGGAGAAATGAGGCCACATTGAAATGGATCCTCTTTCTGAGCTCGTACACTTTGTGACTGCGGCTGGCTTAATATATAACCCCGCCAAGCCTGTGCAAATGCTGCTGTATGGATCGCCTTCACAGAACTAATACACAGAGCTTGCGGGGAAGCGGGCTGAACCAGATTTGATGATTTTGGTTTTCAGGTATTGCTGGACCACGAGGTGATTGTTCCCATCCAATGGGTTGTGGATGGCGATACTCCTCAGCTCATCTCTTGCAGCTGAAAACGCGCCTTGCCGAGCTTGACACGGAAATGGCGAACTACCGGGAATCTATAAGCTGGCTGCATGCGCTAAGTCACACAAGCTGAGAGTGATCAGCCTTGTAGAGGGGGACTGTGTCCAGCTGTTTAGTAGCTCTCAAGCTTGTTGCACTACCGCAAGTCAAGTGTTGTACTGTACTGTGTACTCCATCCTCTGTGCACCGGACCAGACGAGCTCGCTATGTATTCGCCCATTCCACAGAGAACTCACCTCCAAGGTGTGTGCGCTGCATAACGCGTAAGGCGCGGCGCAGTAGCGCAGCCAGTGTGAGTGGGTGCGCGGAACAAGTGCGATACTCTGCAGATTACGTGGGACCGCCAAAGGTGGCGCAGCCGGTTTCGCTCATCTCACGATAGTGCCCCAAAACGAGAACGCGGGGAAGTCTGATGAAGGGGTCGCGCTACCTGAGTAGGGGTTCAACGGGAGGGGAGGCACACGTTGTGGAGTCGCATTCCGCCCGCCTCCAACGCGCCTTGGACGGGCCATATTGTACGGTGCCATACAGTGCACTCATAGGGCATTTCGCTGCCCCATTCGCATCCTGGTGAAGCTGTGAGTTACATGGAGCATCTTGTCAATCTAGACGCGTATATTGAATCCACAAAGTTACCAGCGTTTCTGAGACACGGCAGAGCCAGCCATTTGGTGTGGGTGGCTGCCAAAGCCTGGTTGGCGGCGACCGCACCATCGCCAAGAGAGTAAGCTTGTGGGCAAGAAGGAGGGGCAGCTCAGACGCCTGTCCCACAGGGTTTTTGCACGTTGTACCAAACAACAGGCCCGTTTTTACCAGACACGGCAGACCTGGGACGGGAGGGAAAGCTGGGACGGCTGAGAGCGCTGGATCGACAAAAGGAAGTTGAACTGGAAATTAAACCCAAGCCGCACATGTTATCAGGAGTCGGGAGTGGGGTGATCGGTAAGAGAAGCCGTCTGTTGAGTTTCTGCAAAGAAAAAGGTATGATTCTTGTGCGAATACAGCGGGAATCCTTCTATCCGACATGGCGTGCCCCACGCGCGCATGCCTGGTGTCCTCGTACCTCTCGCCGGGAGGATACTTGTCCCGGACTTCGCATAGGGCCAAGTAGGGCTGAAGGATTTCAAGCCCGTCAAAACCATCCGCTTATCATCCGAACCCGCCGCCCGCCTGGCCGTCCGTCCGTCCCGCATACTATGTAGTCAGCAACCAGCAACGCTTGACCGCATCCAATCACTGGATGCAACCGTGCTGTAACGAACAGAAAGCGCCCAGTTAGAGTAACGGAGCCCTATCCCGGGCGCTGCATGGGTCGCTCGGGCGGGAAGGAAAAAAGAAGGAAAAAAAGGAAGCACATCAGACACCTGGTGGTGAAGGTGGAAATGGGATGAGCAGTCCAATATCCAGAATCAGGTTTAAAACGTGCTCTGTCTGTGGCTTGTACTGTACAGCACCGTTTTGCCCAGTACAAGCCACCACCGGGTCCCTCTCTCTGTCTTGCCGCGCGCATAAATACACGAGCGAACATCCTGTTTCACTAACAATAGATCGACCCTCAGCTCTTCCCTTTAGGCCTTCGACTCCGGCGAGCAGCTGGGAGAACTGTGCAAGAAATGGACGCAAGACACAAGGACTCAGTGGAAACTGCCGGATATATCCGTTTTCCTTGGCTTGATCTTCTTGCTAGCACTCTGAGCCAACCAACCATAGCCCCCGCCTGACTATTGCTACATAGTACTGTGCAGTGCTGTACACAGTAAGTTACCCTGTTCGTACTGGTACGATTGATCCTGAGGGTATGCAGTCAGCACTCTTCTCACTTTCCGCATTCGACCATGTCTTCAGGACGAGGGATTCAGTGATGATGGAGGGACGATAGCGGAGGGTTGTCCAGATGAGCGCCGTCGTTGATATCTAAGCTCAGGGACAGACGGCCTCGGTCAATACTATCCATATTTCCCTTTTAACCTCAGCTCCTTCTTGTTGCGGACAGACGTTGCGGACGGACGTTCTCTCATCGACGCTTTCCATAATGGAGCCCCGACTATGACAAAGCGCTAGGTAAGTTTTGTCGGCGCACAATCGTCTTACTTTTGAGGGTGGATACTGCTTGTATGCTTGTACTCTACCGCAGTACTCGCGCTGCGGCGCAGGACCACGTACATACTCATGTACATACTATACTATACGGAGCGAAGGAGAGCTTCAGAGGTAGGAGGACAGCGGATAACAATACACGGCGGAGGCGTGGGTTGGACTTTCCTTTCCTTCCTGGCCCCAAAAGCCCCTGTCGCTACGCAGAAGCAACTTCCTGAACATATGGCGCCGTGTACGCTGCAGTACTGTACTCCGTAAATACATACATGCTCCAGAGTACTACAATACTCTTGGGACAGTACTATTGCCTTGCCAAGCGGCGATGGCAGCACTTGGAGGGTACTACTGTAACTACTGCGACTACTGTAACTTCATACTGTGGCCAGTCAGTCCACAACAACACTATTCTACCGCTACTCTACTTACTAGTAGTATTTACAACTAGTACTTACTGTATTTACTACCTTATGACTATTCTAGTACAGGAAAGGAAGGGACCAGGGGACGGCACCACCACTCCCACTCCCACTACTTCTCCCACTATTCCTAAATTCAATGTTGTACTGTAGCTAGTAGTATATCCACTTCGCTTCCTT
>LMYD01003077.1:0-26656 GCA_001630595.1 Pseudogymnoascus sp. BL308 | reverse complement strand
TCCCTCCTCCTCCTCCTCCTCAACACCCACCCCAACCCCCCCACAACCGCCCACGCCACGCCCACCATCCCAATCACAACCCCCACTCCCAGAAGATCCCCCTTCGTCACCGCCCCTCCCCCAATGCGTTCGCGTCCCCATTCCCCCTCCTGTTCTTTGAGCCGGAAGCACGTGCCGAAGCGGTCGTCGAGGGCGTGCGGCGGGCAGTCGAGGACGGTTGGGTCGGCGCCCGCGCTCGGGGTGAAGTGGATGTGGTTGTCTGGGTCGAAGGAGTCGCCGCGGTCGGGGCCGGTGGAGGGAGAGGAGGTGGAGAGGAAGTGGGCGTAGGATGGGGAGGTTTGAGGCATTGTTGTTTGTGTGGTTGCTGTGAGAGTTTGGAAGGCTGGTGCGTGTTTTGGGAGCTCGGTGCTTGTTTTGAGGGTTTGAGAGCTTAGTGCTTCTTTTGAGATCTTGAGAGCTTGACGGCTTGGTGCTTATTTTGAGAGCTCGAGGGCTCGGGGGCTTGGAAATGTTTGATGGTTTTGCTGCGAGGATTGGGTGGTGATTGTTCGGCGCAGGAGCAAGCTTCGGCTTTCAGTTACTGTTGATAGTAGAGTGAGAGAGAGAGCTTGACCGTGGAAAGCTCACAAAGACGTTGACAATAAATGAAAAGGTTGCTGTAACTCGCATATGGATGAAAACAAACAGAAACGAGAATGAACCTACCAGCTAGCGAGACCTACCGCCTACGTAAACCTCAGGCCCAACGGAATATAAAAAGGTCAGCCGTGAGATGGTGCCACCCCGAATTGCCGGCCGGTCTGTCAAACTTTAAAGCCACGCCGGTCCACGCCGGCCGCCACCAACCCCACCAAAGCCTACCTAGCCCCAAGGAGTGACACGCCAAATATCATGCCACCAGAACCGCAGAATCAGCTACACACACAAACGCAAGCCAAGCCATCCTCAATCATCTCAGGTGTATTGCCTTTCCATTCATTCCCAGCGCATCTTCCAAACGGCGAACCTTCTAT
Organism: Pseudogymnoascus sp. BL308; assembly: GCA_001630595.1. Lineage (NCBI taxonomy): Eukaryota > Fungi > Ascomycota > Leotiomycetes > Thelebolales > Thelebolaceae > Pseudogymnoascus > Pseudogymnoascus sp. BL308. Next base: position 25,643 of record LMYD01003077.1, on the reverse strand, counting down.
CTCAAGAAGAAAAAAGCCCTATGCTACACACAATCGTCACCACGCGTCAAAAATACAAAAAGGTAACGCCGCATCCTCCGTCCCTGCTTGCTGATGCAAATGCCCTACCCCTCCCACCTCCCAGCCCATCCCCGCCCGCTTCCCATCTCCGCCCGCTTCCCCGTCCCAAAATTCCCTTCGGCGGGGTATTACAAAGCCGCCTCCCCGCCCCGCGCTTCGCACCGAGCGTCCCCATTTTCATTCCCACACATCTGTCGAGAACGAACGCAGAAAGAAGCCGCCGCCCCCTTTTCTACGTTTTCAGATACTCCCCAGTAACTTTGTCAACCGTCTGTAGTCCTATAAATAGTCCAATATATCCTTTTATTCAAGCACACGTCGTACACGCGCTGATGAATGATGTTTCCCCATCAATGCCACTGGTTCTGCGCTCCCCCCATGAACCCCTCTTCTAGCGTGCGGTCCTCGAGGTTGCGGATGAAGTCGCGGTTGCTCCGAGCTCCCTGCTGTGCTCCCTGCGCCGCGCGGCTGCCGCGTCGCCGTTGGCTACCGGGGTTGCCATCGGGCATTCCGTCAGGAGGTGGTGGGTAGTATGCCGGGCTGGGTTGCAGTCTGATCGGCTGCGTGGGATCAAGGTGACTTGCGACTCGCTGGATAGCTGGCGGTATTCCACCCTGTTGCACTTCCATTGTCGTGGCTCTTGCCCGTCTTCCTTGGGACTGAGGGTATAGACCCTGTTGCGTTGGCTGGCCATACTGCCCTGCTGACATTGGCGGCGGGGCCTGTTGTTGCATCATCCCGCCTTGTGGGTAGCCGCCGGGTTGGGAGGGGTATGGTGGAGGACCGGCCTGGTGGGCTTGGTTTGGCGGGTACATTGGGTTATTGTACATCTGCGCTGCTTGGGGATGGCTCTGTGGAGGATATTGGTTGCTCGGTAAACCGCCAACCTGTGGGGATTGTGTCGGGTATGATTGAGCCGCATGTGCTTGGGCGGCTGCTTGGGCAGCGTGGGCTTGGGCCTGAGCAGCAGACTGCTGTTGGGCAAGCTGGACTTGTGCCGCTTGTGCACGTTGCTTGCTCAGAGCTTCAGCCTGCTGTTGCTGCTGGGTTCCAGGGGCCGGGGATCGGTTGGATGAACTGGTCTTCAGGTTCATGGGTGGTACAAACGGCCCAGTGTACTTCTGCTGGGTGATGAATGGATGGAGCTTGGCTTGCTGTGGAGACCATCGCTCCAAGGGGTTGATATTCAATAAACCTCGGATGAAGTCGATGAATGCCACCCTATTGTTCATCTCTGTATATTTAGTTAGTGAGCTGTCATATGAGATAATTCCTGTAGACCTTACCTCGTTCCACCTCGTTTGGCTTCATATTTTTCCTGGGCATAGCATATGATCGGATGATCTCCGGGAGAGTCGTCGCTTGAAAGTATTTCTTGCTCGGCTGCTCCTTAGAACCGTGTTCTCGGGAGTATTGCTCCATGCTCTTCAGGTGATATGTCCTCCTCCCAAAATCGTCCACATCATGGCGCTTCTCGAAGAATTCTCCGGACTGTTTCCCCATCTCCAACATCCAGTTTGGCGGGTTGCCTAGCATCTCGACAATACGCGACACCTGGTTATATTCGGATGAACCGGGGAACAATGGCAAACCCAAGAAAAGTTCGACCACAATACAACCTAATGACCACATATCAATCGCCGAGGAATATGGTAGGCCAAGTAGAACCTCTGGAGACCGATAAAATCGAGACTGAATATAGGTATAAACCGTCTGGCGTTCGTCACAAGCCGAACCAAAATCAATGATCTTGATGATCGGGCTCTCCAGATTTTTGAGCAGGATGTTCTCGGGCTTTAGATCACAGTGTATAAGGCGCGCCTTGTTCAACAGGGCAAGCCCAGTCAAAAGCTGTTGTGCGAATACACGGACAAGCGTCGTGCTTAGACCGCGGAACTGGTTCTGCTTGATGAGTTCGTACAAATTGACGCTCAAGAGTTCGAAGACCAGGCAGAGATGCTGTCTGTGAATGAAAGTGTCTCTGAGCCTGAGCAAATGGTGGTCGTCATTCTTGTCGAGCTTGCTGTTAATCTGCAAGGAGTTAGCACCCGAATTTCATTCAATCATGGACCAATTCTCACCAAGTCGAGCACAGAGACTTCCATCATACTTTGGTTAAAGTATGCCGTCTTATTCTTGATCACTTTGACAGCGACAACCTCCTGGGTCTTCAAGTTCTGGCATTTAACCACTTGACCGAAGGTACCCTGGCCAAGAACATCGAGGATGAGATAGCGGTTCCTAAAACCAATTAGTTTGCAACTCATTGGAGTATCGGGACCGCGCAAAGCTTACTTATGACCTGTCTCTTCCGAGCCAAGGATATCGTTGACGTATAAAATATAATCGCTGTCCTCGTTGTCGAACCCGTCATTCTTCGTCCCCTTGCTTGGTTTAGTAAGCACTCTCCTGGGGTTTCGGGACGACTCGTATTTGAACATTGGGTTGCATATTCGGTATGTCGACGGTAGGTGTGTCGTGAGCGCCTGCAGTGGCTAAATAGTATTATTAGCAGAGTCGGACGACGGCACAGATTTCGACTTACACTGATGAATCCTCCCTCTGGGTTTGCCCTTCTGAATGCAGGCTGTGCATTGATCTGTGGTTGAAGGTCTGAAACTGATCTCAGTTTCGCGAACTGTGGGATCGGACCACGCTCAACGGGTGGTGCTGCTGCCGGTTGAGGCCTGCGAGGTGACTTGGGGTCATTGCCAAAAACTGCATTCAGCTGTGTTGTGGCCGATGGTGGGTATGAATCTTGGCTGTTATTTGAGGAGTAGGGCGTTATGGGAGGCAGCTGCTGCACCTGTTGTCGTGATGAATAGTACGAGTTTGGTGACGAATAGCTCGACCTCGTTGGAGATTGCCGGTTTGTGTATGGATTCTGGCTGGTTTGAGGGCTCGTAATGTACGGCGTGGCTCCCGATACAGCTTCCATCGGAGAGTATCTTTGAGCTGCCGATGACTGCTCTTGTGGGCTTGTTGGGTGTAATCCCGAGCGGCTGCTGGCCGAAAGATGCTGCTGATGATGTGGTCGCATCGGGTACTTGACACCGCTGTACGGGTCCCCAATATCTTGCATAGCTACGTCTCCGTTGCCGTCTCGAGTTTGAGGGGTATTCGGCGTCGATGCCACTTGCGAAGCCGGGTTCGTTACACCTTGGTATTGATCGAGCCTGTAGTTGGGCTGCGCACCACCCGACCCGTACTCTCGTGCCTGTTGCGGCTGGCCTGACTGTGAATTGGAATCAAACCTACGAGCACCTCCGCCAGTACTAGAATATGCCTGCCATTGATCCATGACAGATAAATACGCTCGACTTCGCTGCGCAGTAGAAGCGGGGCTTGCGCGAGCTTGTTGTTGGGTCGACCTGGCGGCGCGGCGTCAGGCCAATCGCAAAGGAACGCGTGGGAGAGGGCCAGTATTTGCTGGGGGAGAGGCGAAGGGGGCCTGTAAACGTAGATGCCTTCGTCTCAAAGATGCATCATGATGCTGGCGACGGCGTGAGTATGTTGTTACACTTGTACTCCAACGTCAGGTCGCCATTATGAGTTAGCGCCAGCGTCGCGGTTGGTTTGGCGAGCCCAGCGACGACCAATACGGAAGAGATGACCGCAACGGTGTGTTGCTTATTTCTAGATTATTGCGATTGATTTTGACAGAAATATTGATCGCATGCCAGCATATAATATATAAGGCTTCACATTCTACAAAATGACTACTTCATTGCTCATCATTCACCACGTCCATCTTGTCACAAATTATTTAGTGAGCTGTTTTATGACTGCTGATGGTGCATACGACTCCTCCCCACTCTAATGAAATTGTCTCTACAGCACATCAAACCTGTCAGGCACGGGGCTCCACAGCTTTGTCTTGACCACTGACAACAATCACGCGCGGCCTCAGAGAGGCTGGAGATCTTTTCGTTTGTTGTCCTAGAATTCACCCATCCTGGCTGGGATGCTCAGGTATTTTGGGCTCGAATCGCGGCTGCGCTTAACAACCGACCACGCAAGATCAGATCTGGCGCCAATCCGGTAACATTTCATGTGCTTGTAGTCAATCCAACAGCGCAGACAATTAGTCACATGACTCCAACTTTATCATTTGCGCTCTTATATTCCCATATAAAAGTTGTCTATTCGTCGTTGGGCACTAATAGCGTTGGTCTGGGGATGAAGCTGGTGGTGTTCCTGAGGCAGAAAGTGCTGTAGCGTATGTCTTGATAATCGTTATCTGATATTGCATTGTGGTTGTATTAAATAAGCATTCTTAAGCTTCCAACATCCCATTGTTCTCATCATAGAATAAAGAGAAAGTGAATTTGTCTGTATTGAGGTTGCACCTCGTACATATTGTCAATGGCCTAGTGATGTATTGAGTGTATTATAATAGCTTGTGATTGGTCAGTTTTGCCACAATGGTCTATTGTGGGTCCTAGCGGCCAGGCTGAAGGTCGTAGCCTGGCCATCCGAGGAATTCTGGTTCTGACTGACTTCAAAAACGGGTTCCCAGACTCGATACCACCTTTTCTTTTCTTCATACTTTCAAACTTTCTTTACATTTGCAAGCTGGCAGTACGTAAGCAGACGCTTTGCTCCTCTACTACTCTCGAATTTCACCGACACCAAGCAAGATTTCACATTTCTCTTCTCGAAGACTGCCGATAAGAACCTCAGCCTCGGGCTCCAACCTCAGATTTGGAACATAAAGAATCTTCTTCTATGCAATAAATGTTCCGCAAATATGCCGCTCAACTCCACCGCAGAGGGGGATGTTGAGCCGAATCACCCATCGCACGATAGACCCACAGAGGGCGTTACGAACATTGATGACGATGTCAAGAACACGACTGCCGAGGCTGATACTACCACCACTACCCCTCCTCATGCGCCACACGAAGCCGATGGAACCACGAGCCCTGGCGATAACATGGATTCCATTCTCGAGAACTTGACGGAAGGTATTCGCAATCAAGAAGACATACAGAGAGACATTACGACTCGGGCAAATATTGCGCTGGTGGCGCAAGAGGATGAGAGGGATGAAAAGAGGATTGAGAGAGCGACTACCAACAGGGATAGGTTGGCGAATCAAAAGCAGAAGCAGCTACGACGCCTGGAGCTGGCCACTACAACCTCGACACAAAAGAAGGCCATCAGGGACGACATTGCGGATATTGATGAGAAAGTGGCTGGCCTTAATAATGACATCGTTCAGTCCCAAGAGCGAATTCAACTACGACATGTGGAAAGGGACGATGCAGACAACAACGATGGCGAAGGTTCTACCGCAAACAGGCGAATGCCGAATGAAAGCCAGCGCGATTTCCTCATCAGGACGGGCAAGATCACACCGTTTTCCAGGATGGAAACGAGGCCGACCGAAGGGCCCGCAGGAGAGCTTACGGAGCTTTTGATGGAGGCTGAAGAGGCAGCCGAACTTCCTGACGTGACTGCTGATCAGTCAGCGGAGCCGCGGTCTCATCAATATTTAAGAAAACCTGGCTTTGAGGACATCAGTGATGTCAGCAGCCCAACCGATGAGGATGCTGGACCTTCACGTCCTCGCAAAAAGCGCCGTGTTGGAGATGGTAGTGCTGTAACATCAGCCGATGCATCCGAAGGAGATTTTATTCCTGATTCTGCGAGACTTCGGAAATCTCCAGGAGCCGACTCAGCATACACACCGGATATAACTGATGGGGATTTCGTTGTTGGCGACGAAGAAGAAGAGGAGGATGACGAAGGAATTGTTGATATTGGCCAAGCCGTGAAGAAGGCGGCCAAAGGAAAAGCTAAAGCAAAAGACGTGATAGAAAAGGTTGTCGACGATGGCAACGAGGCCGACTACCAGAAACGACTGAAGAGCTGGGTGACCAAGCGCAGCCGAGCTCGCCGCATGAAACTTGGAGAGGAGGCAGATGTTGACGACGGGGAAGCGGAGTGGTTCAAGCGCAGTCCGGATGCCCCCGACCACCACCTACCGAATAACCTGAGGCTTCCTGGAGATATTTATCCGGCCTTATATGATTACCAGAAGACCGGCGTGCAATGGCTTGGCGAACTGTACGCGTCCCAAGTCGGCGGTATTGTGGGCGATGAGATGGGTCTTGGAAAAACGTATGTATACCTGATGACAGCTTGATATCACAGTTCTAACTGTGATCAGAATTCAAGTTGTCTCTTTCATAGCGGCGCTCCATTTCAGCAAACAACTCAACAAGCCCGTTATCGTTGTGGCCCCTGCAACAGTTCTTCAGCAGTGGGTGAACGAATTCCACAGGTGGTGGCCTGCACTCCGGGTATCCATTTTGCACACCTCCGGGAGTGGGATGCTCAATGTTCGCCAGGAGAGTCGTGTTGAAGATGAGGAAGAGGACATCAGGAAATCCCGTGGGGGAAAGAAGGAACCAAAATCCAAAAAGGCGGCAAAGCGCATTGTGGATCGTGTTGTGAAGCAAGGCCACGTCCTTGTCACCACCTACGCTGGTCTCCAAACATATGGCGACCTACTTGTCCCTGTGGAATGGGGATATGCCGTGCTGGACGAAGGTCACAAAATTCGAAACCCAAACACGACTGTCACCATCTATTGCAAGGAGCTGCAAACTCCAAACCGTATTATCCTCTCTGGCACGCCACTTCAGAACAACTTAATTGAACTTTGGTCATTATTCGATTTCATCTACCCGATGCGTCTTGGAACGTTGGTCAACTTTCGCAACCAGTTTGAGATTCCAATCAAGCTGGGCGGCTATGCCAATGCAACCAACCTCCAGATTTTGACAGCCACGAAATGCGCTGAAACCTTAAAGGAAGCCATCGGGCCTTACCTCATCCAAAGACTGAAGGCAGATGTGGCATCTGACCTGCCAAAGAAGACGGAGCAGGTGCTGTTTTGCAAGCTCACAAGGCCACAAAGAGAAGCTTACGAGGAATTCTTGAAATCGGAAGAGATGGTATCAATTCTGAACCGCACAAGACAGTCGCTGTATGGAATCGATATTCTGCGCAAGGTCTGCAACCACCCGGATCTCTTAGAGCCGCGATTACGGAACAGAGCTGGGTACAAGTGGGGAAACCCAAACAAATCTGGCAAGATGCAAGTCGTCAAGGCTTTGATTACGATGTGGAAAGCTAAAGGCGACAAGATACTCCTCTTCAGCCAGGGCGTGCAGATGCTGAACATTATTGAAGAGTTTGTGAAGAGCCTTGGGGGGTTTACATATTTGCGTATGGATGGTGGAACACCTATCAAAGAACGCCAAACCATGGTCACGACTTTCAACGAGAATCCGGATATCAACATATTCCTGCTTACGACGAAGGTGGGCGGTCTTGGTGTGAACTTGACTGGGGCAAATCGTGTGATCATCTTTGATCCCGACTGGAATCCTTCCACTGATGTCCAAGCACGCGAGAGAGCTTGGCGTCTTGGACAAAAGAAGGAAGTTACCATTTATCGTCTGATGACTGCTGGAACCATCGAAGAAAAGATCTATCATCGACAAATATTCAAGCAGTTTCTGGCTGACAAGATTCTGAAAGACCCGAAACAACGCCAGACGTTCCATATGAAAGACCTTTATGATCTTTTCACTCTTGGATCTTCGGATGACAGTACAACGGAGACGGGAGAAATATTTAAGGGGACGGAAGTGAAATTTAAGAGGGAACAGGAACAACCTCTAGATTACGACGGCACAAGCAGAATGCCATCTCAGGATACTCCACCAAGAAACGTAGCATCTCAAGCTGCCAACGGCGAGACTGCCAAGAACCTCATTGCAGGGGAAGTCACAGACCCCCTAGCTTCCACCGACGGCGAGATTGTGCCACCCAACCGTGAGCGTGACGAGGTGGGCAACTTCATTGGTATCGCCAAGATGGAAGATTTCCGTGATGAAGACGAGGGCAAGGCCTCCACCGAGGAATCTCGCATCATGGAAGGCATCTTTGCTCGCTCAGGAGTCCACTCTGTCCTCCAACACGACAAGATCATCAACGGCAAGCGTGTCGTCCAAGCCGACCGCGGCATGATCGAACGCGAAGCCAAGCGTATCGCAGCGGAAGCAGCAGCTGAACTCCGCCGATCTGGGGAAGAAGCACGCAATGTCCCAATCGGCACGGTTACCTGGACTGGCCAAGTTGGCGAAGCCGGACGACCTGCTCCAGCTAGGCGTCGGGGCCCTGGAGCGTCGGGCGTGCTTCAGGGGCTGAACGACAGACAAGGTCCTGGTTCGGCTCTCAGCAGTCCTGGAAGCTCGAGGAGCGGTACACCAACCACCGGGGCGCGTGGCCCGAAGGGCAAGGATTTCTTGAAGCTGATCAGGGATTACATTCGCATTCAGGGTGGAAGCGTCCCGTCCCAGATGCTCGTGGTGCATTTCGGGAACATGTGCAGGACACCGCAGCAGACGGCTGATTTTAAGGCGATGTTGGATGAAGTTGCGGAGATCAAGCGGCCGAATGGAGTGAATGCAAGGGGGAGATGGGTGTTGAGGGAAGAATTTAAATGAATAGGAGTTTGGGAGTTTGGCCACATGGAAGCATTATCTATGCGCATGGCTTGCATTTGGAGGAAATACCCTGGGTGCGTTATTATGGGAGAACTGGGGGAATCGGAAAGCGTTTATTGCGCGCGATTTACTGGAGTTTAGATATGAGCCGGTCAAGGGGTGTGGCAATCATAGCCTCACTTTGCATTAATATAGAGAGACCATTGGGCAACAACAGTTGTATGGCACAGTGTGCCCTGTTAATACATTTGAGAAATGAAGAAGACGTTGAGCCCAACTCATTAAAAAAAATATCTCGGGCTGTGATTGTTGTAATGTTCAAGTGTAATTTATTGTAGACCCTCATCTCCTTGTGCACTTAGAGGAAGCTAAAATATATAGCCCAGAGGCTACGAGAGGCTAAAAGCTATAGGATACCACAACAGAGCGTAGTTCAGATAGCTTTTTTGGAATCTGGGCGTTTGCTATCAAGATTGCTCTTATCAAAAGGACCATTAACTTATGCCACGACGATCACGTAATCCTTACAAAGATTTACTAACGTTAAATGTAAATAAATATAAATGAATTTAATTACCTGTATTATTATTCTTGAGCTATCCTGGATGACAGACATATCATTCAATGGGGGGGATGAGACATTATTTGCACCAGGCGCTTGGGATGCGTAACGCGATAAAGTGAAGCTTGAGAGCTTAAACCCAATCCATGATCATCGCCTCCCTTAATCTCCCGCCGTGACGACGACAACGATCAACAACTGGTCTACTGCATATGCGTAATACTCTACCTTCCGCCATTCCGATTCATTTATTGCAAAAATTCCACGTTGGAATTTACATATTACCAGTGCCTCTGAGCCTCAATATAAACAATCTGATAATATCGACGATCCCCTCCCGAATACGGGTAAAACACTGTCGCACAAGCCACCCAAACGTCATATCCGCTCCCGCCAAGACCGATACCGAGGCCTCCCTCTTTCCATGAATATATGAAGGAAAACCCGAAGCTGGCCTCGGACACGAATCACTCTCGCGCCGGCGCAAGGCGCAAGACCTATTCCCTCTGCCACGAGCGCGCGATAGCGACGGCCCCTCGCTCAAACGCACATTCATGTCCCAACAGAGCGATGATGCTGTGCCGCCCAGCTCTGTGCCCCTCGCGCCCTCCGCGGACCGTCCAGCGGAACCAAACCCACCAACGCCCATAGCCACGCCTGCCAATGAGGTTGAGGAGCAACCGCTCAGCGGATTCGAAGATGCGCGGCGTATTGTCAGGCTGCTGCAGTGCGCGCAATGCTCGTTGCCGCTTCGCGAGCCCATGACGCTCCCGTGTGGCAACTCGCTGTGCAGACAGTGTCTGCCAGAGATACATACGCGGCATAACATAACCTACCCAGCGACCGCGGCGCGGATGCAGGGAATCGATTGCCCATTCCCGGATTGCACGAGGGACCATGCGCTGGGAGATTGTAGCATGGATGTTACCCTGTCGAAAGTTATGGCCCAGGCTAAGATATCCATGGACGAGTTTCAACCGGTCATAGGGGAGGCGCCGATACTGCTCGAGGAGAAGGATGAATGGGCAGCTGCCGGAATAGCGAGTCTCAGCGGCCGATCACCGAGGAGTAGAGCGTTGCCTGGTGGCCGGCTGATAGCAACATACAAGATGGTCGAGCTGGGCGAGCTCGCCCACAACTCGGAAGTCGCATACAAACACCTCTCCGGCGTGGTAGGCGACTCCAAAGACCTAGACGCAACGACCCTCGACGCAGTCAAGGAAAAGATCCGCAGCGAGTTCGACTGCCAAATCTGCTACGCCATCTATCTAGACCCCCTCACCACGACCTGCGGCCACACATTCTGCCGCAAGTGCCTCCAGCGCGTCCTAGACCACTCCTCGTACTGCCCCATCTGCCGCCGCCTCCTTGACCTCTCCCACACCATCTCCCCCACCCAATACCCCAGCAACGCGCGCCTCACCTCCCTTCTCGCCGGCCTCTGGCCCTCCCTCCTCACAGCCCGCCGCGCCCTCCTCGCTACAGAAGAATCCCCTACGCCCGCCGACCTCGACCTCCCCCTCTTCATCTGCACAATCTCCTTCCCCACTATGCCTACCTTCCTCCACGTCTTCGAACCCAGATACCGCCTCATGATGCGCCGCGTCCTCGACTCAGACCGCCGCTTCGGCATGCTCCTACACAACCCCGAGCAGACCCCCCAGCCTGGCCTGGGTACTACAACCCCTTTCCTCGAATACGGCACCCTCCTCCATATCGTCAGCGCGCAGCTCCTCCCCGACGGCCGCAGCCTCATCGAATCAGTCGGAATCTCCCTCTTCCGCGTTCTCCGCCACGGCGTCCGAGACGGCTACCTAGTCGGCAGCGTCGAGCGCGTCGAGGACCTCCCTCTGGCCGACGAAGAAGCTCTGGAGATCGCCGAAACCACTAGCACTGCTATAGACGCGGACGCGGATACGGATGCAGATGCAGATGCAGATGCGAGCCCATTCGCCGCCCTCTCGACACAGGATCTCATGGCTCTCTGCACGGCATTCGTGCGCCGTATGCGCGCCGCCTCCGCGCCATGGATGCACGCGCGCACGCTGCGCGTGTACGGGGAGTGTCCGACCAGTCCGGCGCAGTTCCCATGGTGGTTCGCGAGTGTGCTGCCGTTGCCTGAGGGGGACAAGTATGCGTTGTTGCTGACGACGAGTGTGAGGGAGCGGCTGAAGATTTGTGCGGGGTGGGTGGAGAGGATTGAGAGGGTGCCGGAGTGAGTATTCTCCCCTTTATGATGTTAGGTATACAGTGGCTAATGAGTTGGACAGGCCGAATAGGAGTAGTAGCTGTGTGGTCATTTGACTCGCGGTTGTGGGGATTATGACGGTGGTTTTGGGTGTTTGGGTTGCTCCGGAGGGGGGTTGAAGAACCTCCTTCTCTGTAGCAACTCTTTGCCTTTGCTGCTACTGTCAGATCCCCACATCGGTGCGCCTTCATGTAAATATTTGGCCGCAGACCAGGCCAGTCACATACCGTCTGTCATTTGGTTATTGTTGGAAAGTGTGTTAAGACCTGTCATACGTGGCACGGTTGTTAGGTTTGTGTTTGTGTGTTCCAGCAACGGAGTTTTCTGTGTGCATACTGGCGTTGGGTATGCTTTATTTTGTGGTGTGCATGGCCGTCGGAGTATTGCGAGACTGGCAGCCACGGGAGCGGGGAGTCACGGTGGCAATGGGGTGTAAATTTCACATTTTAAGGGGCACATATTTTAGGGACTGTATACTATGGGAGGGTGGGTTGTATAGATCGTGTCGGCTGATAGATGATTAGAGCAATAACCTTTCATCTACACGAATTCATGCTTGTTTGTTTACTGTGCACTATGAATATTCCGATCTGTATGATGAGGATAGTATCTGAATACAATAGTCACAGTGCGTTTCACTGAATAGTGAACGGTGTGGGGGGAATTCGCTCTTGATATCTGCTTATGGTATTGTACAGTACAGTTGATGTGCATCATCCTAACGCCATATGCATCCACCACCTGCGTTAAAGAATACTTCTCTGGTATAACTCGGCGCCGGAGACCATATAGCCCCAAACTCCACTTCATACGTGTTGCTAAATGGCCATTTCAGGACCAGAATATTCCTTATTAGGTCTCGCCAATGTGTCGATGTGCTGCTCTAATCATGGACACGTAAAACCGCAACACTATATATCGTGTTCGATGTCCTCAAAGGGACCGTATATCTTACACAACCAGCTTTCGTCAGGGTGATATTAGCCTGGATTAGACCTTCATCTGTATCCGCGGCCCCTTGGTCCACCACGTCCACCGCCCCGGCTTAAACCTCTCCCCCCGTCACGGTAATCGCCTCTATCACTCCTCCCGCCAACCATGTTGTCGCTATACAGCGGTTTCGGGCTGTCGTACTGATCCGTGTCCATGCGATCGTCCTCGAATCCGTATGAGCCATCCACAACATCATTTCTGCTGCTGTCACGGTTGCGCTGGTTGTAGCGATCGGAGTCCGCAGTGCGCGCCGGCCTGGCGTTGTTGCGGTCAGCGCGAGGGCCAACCGGGATGGCTGGGCCAGTTGGGGCACCGGGAACAGGTGCAGGGGCTTTAGGGGCAGGGGCAACGTCAGGCTTGATGAAGAGGTTGAGGACACGTCCGTCGGCCTATATGTTGTTTATTAGTGCCATTCCTTAGCCGGGGAAAGCAATTTGTACTCACAGTCTGGTTATGGAAAGTGTCGATGATACAGTTGGCACCGTCTTTGTTTTCAAACACGATCTCGGCGATAACGTTCGGCCTGGTAGCTACGACAGTGCATTTCAGGATTTTACCCCCGATTGGTGTCATTGCGCTCTCAATGTCCGCTGCAGTTGTTCCTGGTGCGAAATTCTGTGCTTGAACTGTGGTTGGTCCCGCAATGCCGCGGATAGACAAGCCAGGGCCCGCCTTTGGGAGCACATTGAACTGAGCGTTCAAGTTGGGTGACGACGCCGAGTTGCTGAGCAGGGTGCGAAATTGAGCATTACGACCGGGTTTCGAGCTCTTGTTATAGAACGATGACGGGGCAAGTGGGCTAGGGTTGTTGACACCGTGTAGATCGTGAGTCCAGTCTGAGTTGACATTGCCTGCCGGAACTGGTCTCTTGGAGAACTTCGCAGAGCCTATGGGTTTCGGTGTGATGGAGCGGGAGCGTTCCTAGATTAAACAGTCAGCTCCTTTACTATTTTGCGACGACTGCATACGGCATGGAGGTATATCACTCACTTTGCTAATGCCGACTCTGCTGGCAAGAGAAGGTCCGGTTCCTGGCTTACGGAAGGCTGCGGCGCCAGGTGCGCTTTGGCGACGACCACGGTTGAAAATGTCATCTGCAAGTGCTTCATTCTTACGTCTTGTGCGATCTGAGTAGTATATTGTAAGATTGAGGTTTTCTAGCAAGGGGGAGAGCTAACATACCAGTCTGGATGATCTTGTCGAAGTCCACGGCGACTTTGCGTCCTGCCATTGTTACCTGTGGAATTAGTCTCACTTACCACTTCAGATAAACACTCTGTGACTACGTCAAACGCCAAGGCCAAATGCGACTTGGAGGAAGGGTCAAGGTGTGGGTATGGAAGGTTTCGAGGAAGGCGCGTCGTGGTCAGGTTCAAGGGAAGCGCGAAGCACTTTCCTCATAATTTTGATTAGGTAAGCGAGGCTGAGCGCCCCTTCCCTTGTTGGCCGTTCTCATATTATCAGTTCGTTCCTGGAACCGCAGAAGGCTCCCTTCACATTATCGACGACAGTTTTGGATATTTCTAGACTGAAACCTAGTCACTATTTGTTTCTGGGAATTGTTGGTGAAATTGTCATTCTATTATTTTCTGCCTGCCTTCAGGCCGAATTTTTATCCAGCCACAGGCTTGGAGGTCTGAAGCTACGTCTCGAAACTGAAATTGAGGCCCGACATTGGAGTCCATCATATTACTTCAGAGGGGTATCGGCTGCAGTACACCATGGAAAAAGTATCCGGAGATGTGTCGCCTGGGACCAGGAGAATGAACGAAGCTCCAGCAACCAGAGGCCCGCCATCTCCTACAAGGCGCCTCAACAGAAGCAAATCTGTATTCTCACTTGCGCAAGATTTTTTGAAGATGGCGCTCAATACACCTTCCGATAAACCTATATCTTCTCCCCCAGACAGTTATCCAAATCCAGGGTCTTGGAACTTTTTTGGGTCGTTGCGGGGGACATGGAGTGGTGCCGGTCCTGGTGCCAGCTCTCAGAGAGCAGCAGGGCATAGCACAGCACAATATCCGAAGCCATTAGACTCCTGTAAGCATCTTGCAATATGAGGACTCTAACATAGCTGACTTTTTAGACCATGAGGAAGAAGCACCTTCTTCGCTCCTAAGACATCGCAAAAGTCTCCAGAACCTGTTCGGAACAGTTGGGAAGAGGAGCTCCATGAAAGGCAGAACAGACCGACCAGCGCAGCAAAATGTACTGAGGAAAAGAAGCGGGGCCGGAGATAGCTTGCAAATCCCTGGTAATTCTAGTATCCAATCTGTTGAAGATGCGGACCGGGTTCATCCTCCGCAAACTTGTGCAGCTGGATCTCATGCAACAATAGGCCGCAAAAAAGTCACGTTCAAGGATGAAATTGTAGAGCCGCTGCCTCGACCCGATTCTGGTGTTGGTATCAACTCCATTTATGCCCCTCGGCGTGACTATCAAGGACGCACATGGGGCCCAAGTGCTCCAGATAACAAGAAAAAGGAGGCGGCTCTTCTTCCACCGCCCAAAGCTCCAGCCGAACTAGATTTCTTATCAAAAAAGTCTTCGTCAGACACAGAGGCTAGCGGCTACGCGGCCCTATTTCCTCCAACGCTTTCTGATAGACGCCCGGCTGCTCAACGTATTGTTTCCCAGAGGGAACATTCCCTGGCCGGCCCTTGCCCAGGAACGATATCTCAGAGCCAGCGAAGGTAAGCAATCCAGTCTCCAGTATCTCGAAACCGTACCTTGGGTTTTGATTTAACAGAGTATGAAGAATCAAAGAGAACCTGGATTTTGGTAGCCCAGATTATAATACCCTTCTAGCAAGCCCAAGTATGCCAACGAAAATTGATATCGACCCATTGTTTAGATCTCGTGCACAATCCTTAGAACAGAGATATAGGAAGCTATCGGCCCAACCTCAACTTCAACTAATCTCGAATACCGAACAGGATCCACAGATCGTTTTGGAACCAATCGATCAGAATGCAGCAAGAATGTTCAAGAACTTGAATATCTCCGAGGACCACTTCAGTCAAAGCGGGTGCTTTTGTTACTCAAATGCAACGGCCCCACCAGACTCTCTTTCTCTGGACAGTTGGATAAATTCTGGTCGTCTTGGACATGAGTGTGGAATGTTCACTCAAAATAATGTTAACGTGAGTACCACTTGGCTTTTCATAGCTACCCCGGAAAAACCCCCAGAAGGGGGCGTAAGTGTGGAAAGTAGTATATGGAAGTATGGTTGCAAAACTAACAATTCATAGGAAACAAATGTCGACGAAAATTCCGTGGGAACCACCCTGAAGAAGGGCGAGACTACTCCCTCAAGAGACAATGTCATACGCAGTGAGCTCCCTAATATATCTCCAGGGAACCCAATTCATGAGACGCTATCAGCCAGCCCCTTTCTGGTTTCGAAAAGGGAGAAGCCTCTGCCACCGAGAAAGAAACGACACCCAACGAGGTCGGCGGTGAGGCATAGCTCAATTGGCCCATTCCATGTCGATTTCCCCAAAACGGAATTCGGCGAAGCGCACCACGAAACATACCAATCCAAGAGTGACGCTATTGGAAGTTTGTTTCAAAGCGTAGTGGAGTATTCGAACTACATTCTCTTCGACCGAGGCTCGAACACATTTTATCCGCAGCCAAAAGGCTACGTTTTCAGGCCTCTTGAAGAACAATCCAATCATCCTAAACTGGAATGCATCTGGCTCCCCATGAAACTTGAACGTTTTAAGGGCATGAGCCTTAGCCAAGAACTGAGCCCCAACCGTTGTGCAGGTAACCGTCGAGGTGGAGATCACCAACTGTCAGGTACAGGAGAATGTGAAGGGGATGCACCTGCTACTCCGACGATCCAATCCGAAGAGGACCAATCCATAACATGCACATCGTCCAATAACTCTCTGCTAGATTTATATTTGGGCACCTCGGAGGGTGAACAACAGAGGACCGAAGCAGGCAAGTCGAAACAGCCAGAGGCGAAGCCAGCCACGGCCCTTCCGATTCGTTTGAAAACACCACTGGGAGAACCTGCAACCCCCCCAAAACTGGGTAGTATCTGGGCTGAGATAGACGACGGAGTTATAACAAAGCCATTAGATGCGGACTATAGCATTGGGAAGATGAAGACTTGGGCAGATCTTGGCGTTGAATTCATTGACAAGTACGCCCCCAATAGAAACGCGGATGGCCAGAAACGAGCAGTTGACGCAGCACGGAATTTTCTCAAAAAACAAGGAAAATTTAATTCCGATTACGACTCAGTCACCAAGCCACAGAGGAAAACATGGTCTCGGGATAGAGATGGAAGCGAGGATATCTCGTTCCTACACATTGAGGATCTTGCAAGATATGAAACTTTGCGAGATGAGTATCGGAGGCATATAGCGCTGTACCGAAGTTTCTCGGGTAGCAGCAGTACTGATGCTCTAGCTGAGGTCAATTATATCTCTAAAACCCGCGATGTCTCCATGGCATCCTCCCGGGACAGTGGATATGCAGAGACATATACAACGTTGACTGAGCCTCACTTGATTTCCGTCGAAAAGCCCACAAGCGAGGCTGTTGCATTAAGTTCGGAGGTCAGCTCTTCGAAGGCGATAGAAGAGATTGTAGCCTTGAGGGTTACAACCAAGATAACTTTCTCGCCGTGTCATTCGCCTGCTCCATCAGTGGGAGAGAGACCTGCTCAGTTATCTGTTCTGCAATCAACTAGAGCCGACGGCTGTACTCCTCCGAGAATCGTAAGTTTTGGAATGTTTGATGTCGAGAACAACTGCAGCACTCAAGTTGGAAACGGGGAAATCAAGGGCAATATTGATACAGAGGGCCCCAATGCGCCACGAAGGGCTCCCCTCCAAGAAGAAAAGGCCAATTTCATACGCCAGGGAAGGATGATTCAACACCAGCCTGCCAGTCAACCAGAGGCGGCATATTATGACCCAACTGACGAACAACTCCAGAAACGGAAACACGATGAAGAGGATGAAAAAGAGAACGAGGAAAGGAATTGGAGAGACATGCTGCTCTATGGATAGGCCGGCGCCGCCTTTCATTTCCGGGGAAGAGCCCAAAACGACCACACGCGGATTATTGTTATTTCACTAGCAATTGGATTGTATGCATAGCGTGCAATTTTCGTGGGTCAATCAGCATTTGTTTACGATGGCGTTTCTACAAAGCCGGAGGAATTCTGTACGTCTGAGCACGGTGGACAGTGGTGGATGGTAGCTGTATTTTATCATAGGCATTCATTTCTATTCGTAGTTGGCCCGTATCCGAGACAGTTTCGGATTTCACAAATCAACTGAAGAAGTCTTCTTAACCGTATTAAGTTTCATTATTAGCTGTGACTTGCACAGGCTTGGTTGTAGGCTATGCTGTACATATGATACAGATGATATTTATACAAGTCATATCTGACCAGAACTTGATCCAAAGGCCAAGTTCTGAAAGGGTGGAGTTGGTCCCTCTTTAGTTATACAATAAATGATTCACGACAGGAATTAACAGGCCGCTGTTCATTTCGTTTGATCCTCCGCTCCAGTTGTTTCTGCCGTCTGCTCAATTACGTTCTCTGTAGCCTGATCAGCTACCTTCTCCGTAGCTGGTATCTCCGGTCTCTCCTTGCTCCAAGTCCTAAAGCTCGAGGATTTAAATTTGTTCCATGTACCCGGCTCATACTTGGCTTTAAACTTCGTCACAAGGGCTGTAAGCTTTGACCGCTCCCTGGTAAGAGATCTATAGTCGTCTCGTGGAACCATGCCAGCGTCCATAAGCTTATCATAACCGCTGATCATTCTCTGTGCTAGCTTAAGAGCGTCCTGCTGGTAAGACGCGTTCATACTTAAGTCGTCTCTGCGGTTTCGTGACCGTGATCTCGCCTCGTTCGTGGCGCCGTAAGTCAAAGTGGCCTTGATATTGAGGATAGAGGGCGATACCCTTTCGAGAGCTGCTACGATCCTTTTGCCTTTCTCGAATTTAGCCAGCCCATTATCTTCAGACTTTCGGCTATTCAGGGACTGAACGGGCTGTGCCTGCGCATCCAAGGAAGGAACCAATTCCCCAAGGTCTGCCTCGAGCAAGGCTTGCTTCATCTGTCGGATAGATTCAGGGGAGACCTGGCGACTTTTGCTCTCCAGGAAACGACTTCGGTCTGTGTCGGATTCAATCGCACTATCAAGGTAGATGTGGAGAGTAGGGAGATCAATAGTATCCATGGTTTCTTGCATCAAGTCGACGACCTTGGTGGCATTCCTGAAAGAGTTTGGGTTTTGCTTGTCACGCGCACATGCTGCAATTGCGAGGCGGAAAGTCTTCTTTTCGAGCATATCCTGGGGCATCTTTTCGAGCACAGCGACTGCCTCATCACTGAGACGTGCTTGTCGTAGAATGCGAAGATAGTCGTGATAGTTCGCACTATCCGGAGCAACGTTATAATGCATGGTAAATATTTCCCAGTATAATGTAGCCTGCTTTCCCAACTTGGCCTTCTGCAAGGCCACCATGATTAGAGATAGTGTATTTCGGCCGGGTCGTGGGAAGGAGCTTAGTCCTCTGCCATATGTGTCTTTGCGAGTTGCTGGAACTATCCGTTTAAATTGACCGTGTGAGGCGAGAGAAGGGCCAGAATCAACCCTGGCTTGGTCCAGCTTTACATTTTCCCACTCTTCCAGTGATTCTCTCTCCTGCGGTTTCTCTATTTCCTCAACTCGCCTTCCATGTGGTATAACAAGTTGTGGAATCTTCATAGCCTGCCTGAGGAGGGCAAATATGTCATCCCTGTCCCTGTCACCTCCCATCAGCAGGATCCTGCCCAAACTGCAGACAAGTTCTTCATCGATCCAAAGATCACCATGTCGCCAGCGGCTCGCTATGTCATCCCACATTCGTCGTGCATCCATTATAGATTTGTCCCGAAGTGGCCTAAGCTCCTCTGCGGTTATTTCGGTTGTGAGTCTTTTGACGGCGTTATCACGAATCGCGTTGAATATGATGGTAAATGTGAGGTTATTTGGAGCTCGTATGCCCTTGTCTCGTAATTTCGCAGCTATTCCAAACAGAGCATCCATATCTCCTGCCTGCGCGCATACTTTTAGCACAGAGTTGGTGTGAATGATGTTGGGTTGGACAGGGGCGTTCTCGGCGTCCATGGAATGGTATATCGACAGTGCATGAGTGACAGCAGATGGATGCTGATGTGCCTGCTGTGCTAAGCCCCTGAATATAAGAGTATATGTGTATGCATCAGGCGTCTGGCCTCGTTTCTTCATCTCGTTGTATGACTTAACGGCGCTGTTTATCTTTCCCTTCTTGCATTGCCAATCAATAAGGTGGTTCCAGCCAACTGTACAATCAATCGCAGCGCTTGATTTCCGAACCAAATCTTCGGCCTCTTCGAATCTATCCTTTTTAAGTTTCGCAAGTGTATCGTCCGCCAATTTCAGAGGATCCCGGTATTTCATATCGTACCGCCGCCTCTCGGGCGCAACAACAGCGTTATCATCGTTACCAAAACGATTTCTCCTAGAGGCGTCCCCTTTCGAAAACGACGTTGATTGAGATCGTTCCGAGTCCTTGTTTATCCTGAACCTCTGCTGCGGTTCTCCATTTCTCCTCCCGGACCTCCCATCTTCGATTGCGGGCTCAGCGTGACTGTCAAATGCCCGATGCGAAAGAGCGGGACAACTCCTCGCCACCGGCGCACATATTCGAGACGATGAACTTTGAGACCTTGCCGCGATGTTTGTCACATACCGCTTTACATATGGCCGGTAGTGCAACATGGCCGAATCGTTGGAGCTTTCGCAAAGTTCGTGAAGGGTTCACTAACTTTTTGGTATCTCGAAATTTTCACGTGATGTGGCAATTAACATCGGGCCGGAATAATAGTTTCGGCGCAATACAGGGGTAACGCGAAACGCGGGCTCTACGCGTGTACCTGGAGGCCCTTTACGCGTGATTTATACCCAGGGCCCTCGACGCGCGAAACCACCCACCAAGTGCAACAACATTCTCAAAGCATTATCTCCATTGTGTGAACGGGCAGGATTGAACAACCACACCGCTATGCCATTTTAGATTTGTATTCCTTGGTTCAACGGTTCAACGGTTCATCATGTCGAAATCTGCTCGCTCGTCAAAATTGGCAGAGCTTCGTGCTCTGCGTGAGTCGGGAAAGAAGCGCCTCGATACTTACGAAGTACACCAAGAGAAGGACCTATACGAAGAAGTGGATGAAGATGGGTACAAAAAGGTTATTCGTGATCGCCTAAACCAGGATGACTTTGTCATTGACGACAATGGAGAGGGTTATGCCGACGACGGCCGAGAAGACTGGGACCGGCAGCAAGGTTATGATAGCGAGAGCGAGGAGGATGCTCGACCCAAAGGGAAGAATGGAAAAGCTGCGAAAAGGAAACGGGAAGAAGATAAGACGAAAAGGGAGAATATGGACAAGGGGATCAACAATTACTTCACAAAGGGGCCCGTGGTGGCGCAACCGAAAGCGAAGGTAACCTAGACGCCCCCTTTTCCTTACGACGGGCTTCGATGCTAATGGTTGAATAGCCTGTGAAAACAAAAGCAGACGACGATTTCTTAGGAGACCTCCTTGCTGAGGTAGACACAAACGTTCTTCCCCGAGCTTCACATCACCCGCCGAAGCAACTGACTCGACGGACGAGGGCTCTTTCTCCGCCTATCCAAAGTGCCAAAAGCCTATCAGCTAAGAGGGTGAGGCTGGACAACACAAACGATGCTCCGCTTGCGCATGATGATGATGACAGCAACCATTTTGGCGGGATGGATGACGACGACGTACCAATGAGCGACCCAGCACCCTCATCACCCGTTCAGAAAGCTGTAGAGCGGAAAGCACAAGTAGCTATCAAAACGGAAGAGGAGGATGACTATGATGCGATGGAGGTAGCTCAAGCTGACGGCATTGCTGCCGCGAGTGTCAACATGTCCGGTTCAAGGCCTGTGCCGAAGCTTGTGAAACCCGAGCCATACCCAACTCCAGCAAGTTCCTCGCCCACAAGGCCGCCGCCTGAAGAGGTAGATGCGTCGGCCTGGAATAACGTCACTTCGCGCTTAAACGTCATCTCAAGTAGCCCTCCGGTAGACACCAGGACATACGGGAAGATGGACTACAAATATGCGATTGAGGAAGACGGAAGTCTGAACATGTTCTGGACAGACTATACCGAAGTGCATGGCAGTCTCTGCCTCTTCGGAAAAGTCAAAAATAAGAAGACTGGCGAGTTTGTCAGCTGCTTTCTCAAAGTGGATAATATACTACGGAAGGTATTCTTTCTGCCGCGGGACAAGATGTATAAGCATGGCAGGGAAACCTTTGAGGAAGTGGGCATGGAGGACGTCTACAAAGAAGTTGACTCAATAATGACACGGATGAAGGTGGGCATGCACAAGATAAAGCCTTGCTCAAGGAAGTACGCCTTCGAACTCGAAGAGGTACCAAAAGAGGGCGAATATCTCAAGCTGCTTTACCCTTACAACAAGCCCGCCCTGCCAATCGACATGACTGGCGATACTTTCTCGCATACTTTCGGCACCAACACTTCAATATTCGAACAGTTTGTATTATGGAAGAATGTTATGGGTCCATGTTGGTTGAAGATTGAAGACGCCGATTTCACCTTCCTCAACAATGCCTCCCACTGCAAGCTTGAAGTTCAAGTGGGCACGCCGAATCTCATCACCCCCCTGACGGAATCGGACAGCATGGAGCCTCCTCCATTGACCCTGATGAGTCTCGCCATGAGAACAACCTTGAATGCCAAGGACAACAAACAAGAGATTCTGGCCATCAGCGCCCGTATTTACGAAAACATCTCTCTTAGCGACACAACACCAGCGGAGCAGATCCCCTCCCGAACCATCACCATTATTCGTCCTGTTGGCTCTTCTTTTCCGCTTGGGTTCGAAGATCTCATCAAGAAGAAGAGCCGGGGTCTGGTCAAACTGTGCAGACAAGAACCAGAGATTCTCAGTTTCTTCTTGGCACAGCTTGATAGGGTTGACCCTGATGTTATTCTTGGCCACCAGCTTGAAGGTGTCGACTACAGCATTCTCATCAGTCGCCTTCAGACTAGAAAGACACCTGGATGGTCCAGGATCGGAAGGTTCAGGCGCAGTGACTGGCCAGGCTCTATGGGTAAGATTGGAGGGAACTTCTTCGCTGAACGCTCCTTGATTTCTGGACGTCTGCTTTGCGATCTTGCCAATGATGCTGGTAAATCGACAATGACAAAGTGTCAGTCCTGGAGTCTCACTGAAATGTGCAGCCTCTATCTCAATAGCGACAACAACGTCCGCAGAGAGGTTGATAACGAAATGGCGCTGAAGACGTGGGCCTGCACCAAGGATGGCTTGGTAGACTATATCGGCCACTGCGAAGCAGACACATATTTTATAGCCGCACTGGCTCTGAAGGTGCAGATGTTACCGCTCACAAAGGTCCTCACAAATTTGGCCGGAAACTCTTGGGCAAGGACACTTACAGGTACTCGCGCGGAGAGGAACGAGTACATTTTGCTGCACGAATTCCACCGCAACAAGTATATTGTGCCTGACAAGGCTCCATTCAAGGGCAGGCCCAAGATGGAACAAGACCAGGATGAGGAGGGCGGAGACGTGAAAAAGAAGGACAAGTACAAGGGTGGTCTAGTCTTTGAGCCTGAAAAGGGGCTTTACGATAAGTTTGTGCTGGTTATGGATTTCAACTCTCTCTATCCTAGTATCATCCAGGAGTACAATATCTGCTTCACAACAGTTGACCGAACAACACTGTCAGATGATGAAGAGAAGGTGCCAGAAGTTCCCGCTGATCAGGACCAAGGTATCCTTCCGAAGCTGATCGCAACTCTTGTTGGCCGTCGTCGCCAAGTCAAGAGTCTGATGAAGGACAAATCCGCAACTTCTGAGCAGCTTGCAACTTGGGATATCAAGCAGTTGGCCTTGAAGCTTACAGCTAATTCTATGTACGGTTGTCTTGGATACACCAAGTCGCGTTTCTACGCCCGTCCTCTAGCTGTTTTGACGACCTACAAGGGTCGTGAGATTCTCCGCAGCACCAAGGAGTTGGCAGAGAGCAAGTCCTTGCAGGTCATTTACGGAGATACAGATTCGGTCATGATCAACGCAAACGTGGACAACGTCGCCGACGCTTTCAAGGTCGGCCACGAGTTTAAGCGCGCAGTCAATGATAGGTACAAGCTCCTCGAGATCGACATTGATAACGTTTTCCGCCGTATCCTCCTCCAAGCCAAGAAGAAGTATGCTGCAATCAACCTCCTCGAGGTCGATGGAAAGTTCGTCGAGAAGATGGAAGTCAAGGGTCTCGACATGAAGCGCAGAGAATACTGCGCCCTCTCCAAAGAAGTCTCCTCCAAACTTCTGAATGAGATTCTTTCCGGCGATGAGACGGAGATTGTCATAACACGCATCCACGACTACCTCCGCGAGATCTCCGGCAAGATGCGGGACGACCTGGTCCCCCTGCAGAAATACACCATCTACACCAAGCTCGGAAAGAACCCCAAAGACTACCCCAACGCCGACACTATGCCCCAAGTCCAAGTCGCCCTCCGTGAGCTCGCCCGCGGAAAGACCGTTCGCAAAGACGACGTCATCGCCTACATCGTCACCGGTGATGGCAAGTCGGCCAACGAACCAGCAGCGAAGCGCTCCTACACCCCCGCAGACGTCATGAAGGCTGACTCGGACCTAAAGGCGGACGCAGAGTGGTACCTGTACAAGCAGATCTTCCCGCCCGTCGAGCGTCTCTGTGCAAACATCTTGGGCACGGATTCCATGCGCCTGGCTGACTGCCTGGGACTCGATGTGAGGAAATACAGCATCAACAACAACGTCTCCAACGGCAACGCCGAGACGGAGATCCACCCGCTAGAATCGCAGATCGAGGATGAAGTCCGCTTCAAGGACGCAGCGAGACTACAGCTCAGCTGCAGAGTATGCAAAGGCACATTCGGCTTCGAGGGACTCCTCGGCAGCCTCGATAGCTGCTCGCCCAACGGTATTACCTGCCGCTGCGGCGCGACGCTGCGGAATCTGGCTGTCGTGGCGCAGTTGGAGCATCAGATCCGGCAGGAGACGGCGAAGTACTATGAGGGCTGGCTGGTGTGCGATGACCAAGCTTGTGGTGCGCGGACGCGGCAGATGAGTGTTTACGGTCATCGCTGTCTTGGGCCGAGGGGGCTGGGACAGGGGTGTTTGGGGAGGATGGGGTATGAGTATTCGGAGAAGGCGATGTATAATCAGCTGCTTTACTTTTCGAGTTTGTTTGATGTTGAGAAGGCGAAGGAGAAGTGTGCGGGGACTGATAGAGGTGAGGTTTTTTCCTTCCGTTGGAGTGGTGATGTGATTGGACTTTGCTAACTGTTTTGATTAGATCAAGTACTGGCTCTTGGAGAACATAATAGGGGGAGGTTTGAGACGTTGAAGGGAGTTGTGGAGAGGTATCTGGATAAGTGTGGAAGGCAATGGGTTGCGATGGATAGCTTGTTTGGGAAGCTAGGGTATGGGCCGGCGGTTGGGGTATAATGAGCTGATGGAGGGGGTTTATGATTGAAACATGCATTTTGTATTTCCTGGGCGTTGGAGGAGCGGTGGGATGTGTTTTTTATTCCCTGTCTGGATAGGCAAATATGAGCATGCTGTTTTACAGATTACGAGGGTTGAAGCCGTGAGAGTCGATGGATAGGTGGTGATATTTTGTGAGGTAACTGACAATATAATCTCACCACCACTCAATTTCTCGTTATATATCCTTGAACTATAACTGCCAATACCTGGAGAAGTATAGGGGGGAAATCGTAACTCAAAAGTGATTATCTACGATAACTACCACAACGGGCCATTTATGTGGAGCCAACACTGGGTATCAAACATACTGCCCCTCCTCACCGCCTCCAGCACAACCAAATCAGGCATGGCACCTCTCCCAAAGTTACCGCAATGTGGCATGAGTAGAAATAAATATACCCACCACCCTCCTCCCCTCAACCGCCCATTGAACGCGCCCACACCCCTCAATCTTCCCACCGACCCACGACTCACTCCCCCTGCGTCTATTACAATGGCGCGCCACAAACAAGCTACACCCCTCCGCCGCGAGCACAGCTCCGAATACACCAGCAGCGCGGATCGAACTGGGACGCCCACGAAGCGGTCGAGGAATCTAGACAACGCCAGCGCTGCGACGCCCATAAAGGCGAAT
>LMYD01003076.1:0-26538 GCA_001630595.1 Pseudogymnoascus sp. BL308 | reverse complement strand
GAAGAAGGAGGAGCAGGCTTCTGAGGAGCCGAGTGCTGCTGCGTAGATATTGTTATCGTATACTGGGAGAGAGAGGGATGTTTATTTATTTTGGGGGTGGGGGGGGAGTAATTAGGGGTCGAGGGGGGGGGGAAGGGGTATGTAGTGAACATGGACTATTTATTTGGGAAACTTATTTCGTGTGTGGTGATGTGAGTGGAATCTGGGTTAGCTGTGGTGATGGCAAGTATTGCTAAAAGCCATTTCTGGCTGTACTCGTACTTAGAAGGTACAGGTTGTTTTCACTTACCAAAAATGGCGTCGTTGATGGCGATGTTTGGGGTAGGCGATTTTGGGGGTAAGCGGTCGGGAAGTCTTAATAAAGCCATTTTTGGCTGTATAGTACTCAAGTAGCTGCATACATGATTTTGACGTCGCTGAGACATGAGGAAGTATCAGCGAAGCTATTTCTACATGGGGTGATACTTTCTGCGACTAAAGCAGACTAATATATTAAGCTTTTGAGCTTATTTCACTAGCTTGGAACTGACAGCGGCTATTTTAGATCGTGGACTACTTCGTTCTTAGTCGTTTGCTAGTTACTGACTCATCTAAATACCGTTCTATATCATTGAGAGGGTTTCTCTTATTCATGGTTGCTGTCGATATTTACAGCATTTCACGACGTATTCCCAGGCTTTGGGTGGCTGGTTGCAGGGATGAGTTTATCAGAGTTGCTCAGTGGCACCTCGTGCAAGAAGTTCCCATGCGGGGCCATCGATCCCCCTCTTAAATTTAAAATGGATTCCGCATATGACTACTACAGCCTTAGCAAAATCGACGAAGATCCCGACGACTTATTTGAGAAAACCTGCGGCCTCTTCGACGAGGTGAGAGTGATGATGGAAAGTGAGAATCTTAGCCATGCCCGCAAGACAACATACGAAGAGTACACCATCGACACCATGGCCGCGATGATCTTCGGCTCAAACATGATTGAAAAAGCTGGATCAACAGAAGCCATCACCCTGAAACTCTGCAAAGACATATTCGCCGGGATAACTGTCTCCCCAGATATATCCACCAACCACCCAGGCTACATCGCAACCCACGCCCACCTCCTCCACCAAAACCTCCCCACCAACCACGAAGACATAATCCGCAGCCGCCTTGAAATCACCCAACACGCCACAGCATGGACCTACCTCCTCACGTCCCTCCTCTCCGGTCCCCTCACCACCTCCCACCTCCTAACCACGCACCTCATCCTCTGCACCTCCCTCGACCTCGACGACGACACCCCCGCCTCCACCTACGCGGGCCTCTACCGCCTCGTCCCCGTCTGCGCTGGCTTATCGACCTTTCCTCCACCCTCTAGCGTCCCCCACCTCATCCGCACATTAGTGGCCGACAACAACCATACCATCAACCGCGCGAGGACAGAGGGGTTTCTCGACCCTTTCGCGCTAGCAGCGGAATTCGCGCATAGGTTCGTGAATATCCATCCCTTTGTGGATGGGAACGGGAGGGTGTGTAGGATGCCGATGAATGCGATTTTATTTTCCTATACCGGGGTGGTTGTGCCGTTGGGGGAGAGGGAGGAGGGGAGGGAGAAGTACTTGGGGGTTGTGGTTAGGGCGTCGGAGGGGGAGAGTGTGAGGGAGGAGGGGGAAAAGAGGGGATAGGCGGAGTTGGCGTCTTTGCTTGTTTTGGAGGGGTGTGGGAGATTGGAGGGGTTGAGGGATAGGTTGGGGGCGGCTACTGTGACCGCGTCTGACGAGGAGAGTATCGGTGCACTTATAAATTGCGCACAGTGATTTAAAAGAAGATTGCAGGCATTTGAAAACAATATAATACGTATAGAGACGAGCTTTCGAATCCAGAGAGCTGGTTCATATTGCGCCTGAGCGCTGACCTTTTTCTTTAACCCATTTCCATATTTCCATTCCATTACGACATGTATGTGGCCTCTCTGACTGTCCAAGGAAGATTGGGTGCGAGCCGTCTGTCCAAACTGGCTGTAGCGATACTGGAGTGAGATCGCCAGCACAGAGGATTGCTTGCCGTAGGTGGTCAACACAATGGTCTAACGTATAAGTCAGTATATCGATCATGGTAGGCTAGATTTACATGCCTATGTGCATACGCTTGTACTCAACAGGAAGGAAGTCCATGTTATGTTGGTAATAATCAGGATCTAAATGCTCTCTTAGAGCGTTCTAATGAAATTAGCGTAGCTAGGAGATTCTGGCATCGAGTGCATACAACACAATGTAAACTATGCAGCATATCCACCCCGACAAAGCTGCCAAGTTTTCCGCCGCGCTGAAATTTATACAGAGGAGCTTCTACAGAAGCTGCTTCCTCATCTGTAATATATAGGTATCGACCTAAATCTAGTCAGCCTTGTATTCAGGGGCCTCGATGAAGAATTAGCTAGTGTTCCATACCAGCCATAAGTTCTTCCCATGCTTGATCAATCTCTGGGCTCGGAGGCCCAACGTATCTAGGTTCAGAAGGATTGAAAACAGGAAATAGTGTACCATTGTCGTGTGCACGGATTTCACCGGAGAATCGGACTTGGTGCATACGAATAGCTGACAAAGCCGGCCCTAAGAATGGTTCAGTAATTGAAGTAATATGTTTATATATATAAGGATAAATACCAAAGTCTGTGAAGAATCCAGTCTCAAAACTACCCCGCGAAGAAGCGGGTAGTATATCGCGAACAATCAATACAGATGTTAGAAACAAGAGAACGACAGTAGAGATAATCCACGGCAAACGAGTTGGCTGTATATTCCGCTGCTGAATTAGAGAGTCTTCGTCTTGTATTAGGATTGTCATCTCCTCCATATCGCTCTTATGTCTTGCATGGGAAGACATTTGGCCAAGTTATGAGCAGTAGAACAACTTCGATGGCGGCAGATAGGATTCGAAAGTTGAAAATTAAAATATAATCAGAGGAAGGTTTGGTACACTTCCGTCTTTGGTGTGTAAATACAGTCGTTTTACAATCTCGGGCTGTACGGAAGCTAAACACTGTGTTTCCCATATCGGCCGGGTTATATGCCACCTGTCAATCAATATGTTGAAGGGAACGTGGACTGGGGCCATGTAATACGGTGGGCTTTTGGCCCTAAAAAGAAATTATTTGCGTGACTGTAGCCCAGCTTTCCCATTGGTATGGCGTGAGGCAATTATCTCGGAGCACCACCCAATGGAGCATTGCAGTCAGCTGCTCAGGGTCAGAATAGGGGCCCCGAGCGAATACATATAGTGCGTAGAATCCGTAGCTGTTGTCAATGTCTTAGCCAAATTGCACAACCCAATCAGCTATGGCCATTTGCAGGCATTCAGATTATTGGGCATACCTCTGCAAGTCAAAGTCAGATTTACTATTACCTACTTTGTATACCATTCACTGATGGAGCTTATAAACTTCTGGCATCCCCTTCGTGGATCAGTATCCTTATACATAAGCTTACATTGTCAAGATATCTATTCGAGCTCCTCATAAAAAATATATCGGATCGACCATCAATCACTATGAAGCCTGCCGCCTTTTTGTCTATGCTGATTTGCAGCACAGCACTCGCTGCCCCAGCAGTTGCACCCAGTTCCAAGGTAATATTAATCTAGCGCAATTTAGGAACTGGCAACAGCGATTCCAGCTCCTGGAACCCCTCAATCTTATTTAGTTTGTGAGTGACTCAGTCATTAAGGCCGCTTCTTAATACCCTAGGATCTCATATAGTATCCCTAGGCTCTGAGTGACTGATAAGCATAATGAGCTTCTTAGAATATCACGTCGTATCCATAGGCTCTGAGATACTAACATGTACTATGAGCTTCTTAGAATCTCATGTTGGATACCTAGGCTCTAAGAGACTGATGTGCACGAAGAGATTCTTAGAATCGTTTGTGCACCACTCGCAAGGATATCTTATGCCGACTATTGTGATTCGGGGAGGCATGTCACATGTACGTGAACGACTGCACGTCACGGGCGAAGATCCAATACCTGGGAATGTAACTTATATATGGATATATAACAACTACGAAGAGTGCACTTATCTATCCGATCCCTTCTCATCCACCTCACCCTCCTCTCAATCACGCCATCTCTGCACACAACACTCCAATTTCCTCTCTCGTAAACCCAAACAAAAACAACAGATCCAACAAACTCTCCCCATTCAGCCTCGCCCCCGCCTCAACCTGAACCCTCGGCTTCGCCCTCCACGCCACCCCCAACCCCAACCCAGCAACCGCCATCATCTTCAAATCATTCGCGCCATCCCCCACCGCAATGACCTGACTAACATCAACCCCCTCCAACTCCGCGAACGCCAACAAATGCTTCGCCTTCGCCTCGGCATCCACAATCGCCCCCGTCAACTCCCCCGTCAGCACACCATCCTCAATCGTCAGCGTATTCGCACGCGCATGATCAAGCCCCAACTTCTCCGCCAAATACCCCGTCAACGGGATAAACCCTCCCGATACTACCGCCGTCTTAACGCCCAACCTCTTCAGAGCGCGGAGCAGTGGGACCACGCCAGGGGTAACATCCAGCACGGGCTTAAGCTCGTCGAAAATCCCTGCCGACACCCCCTTAAGCAGCCGCGAGCGCTCGCGCAACGACGCCTCGAAATCAAGCTCTCCATTCATCGCACGCGCCGTAATGGCCGAGACAGCCTCCTCCACACCAATCGAGGCGGCGATCAAATCAATGACCTCCTGAGTGATGAGCGTGGAGTCCATGTCAAAGACCACCAGCCGCGGGTGCCGGCGCAGCGGGGTGTCGGCCTGCAGCACGACATCGACGTGCCAGGCGCGCTCGAAGCGGTAGATGAGCTCGTGTTTGCGCAACTCGGCGAGGGAGATGTATTCTGGGTCCGGGGCAGGAGAGAAGGTTAACTCCACGACGCGGGGGTGGCTGGGCGAGGGCACGTCGAGACATCGGTGGGATGAGGTGATGTGGGTGTGTCCCTGCGGAAGGGGGAGGGAAGAGAGGAGGGCGAGGAAAGCGGTGATGCAGAGCGGGGAGACGTGGGAGCCGTATAGGTGATCTAGGGGCTCAATCTCATCCGCTGGGGGCGGCTCGAGCGGCGATGCCTCGGTGGAGGTTGTGGGTGCGCCCTTTGGGCCGGCATCGTCGGTTCCAGAGCCGGGGCTTGGGGAACGGCTCTCGACGGCGGTGGAGCGGGGAGTCGTCTTATAGAACAGCGTTGCGATGATGCGGCCGGCTTCCTCGCCGGGGTCGGGCTGGCAGTTGGCATGCGTCAGGCCGTGCGAGATGCCGGAGTCGACGATGTGAGGGGCAGTTGCGCCGTGCGACGGGACACCAGTGTACGGCGCATACGGCTTGGGGGAGGGCGCCGGCGCGTCGACGATGCTGTCGATGCCGGGGTGGTTGGTGGGTGCTGGGGCGCGGTATTGGGCGTGCGAGGCGAGGTAGGAGGGGGAGCGACTGCTCTGGGAGAAGACAGGGCGGGGGGAGCGGGTGGAGGGCGCGCGGGTGGGGAGGGGGGTGGCCATGGTTGCGGATGTGATATGGGCGATGTGGTGGTGGTGGTGTGTTATCGCCGGGGTGGTTGGAGGGAATGAGGAGAGGAGGGGTTGAAGTTCGGGGAGGAAGCTGAGGGACCTGGCGTTTGTGGGATTGAGTTTTTGGGATGGCGGGGTAGATGCGGTACTTTATCGCACTCACACGTGGGGCTGCATTGACAGGCTGCATAAAAGTTGATTAAAAAAAGGGTTCGCGGCTAATATGTCACGTGGGTATTGCACGTGATCCAACAAGCTGTACAAGCTAAAGGGATATCTTATGACCCTGCCACTGGCATGGTAGCAGACCCACACTAGGGATGTCCCTGTTTGCTTGATTGTCAGTGTATCGTCGAGTAGGAACAC
This sequence comes from Pseudogymnoascus sp. BL308, assembly GCA_001630595.1. Lineage (NCBI taxonomy): Eukaryota > Fungi > Ascomycota > Leotiomycetes > Thelebolales > Thelebolaceae > Pseudogymnoascus > Pseudogymnoascus sp. BL308. Next base: position 20,640 of record LMYD01003076.1, on the reverse strand, counting down.
CATTGCCAGATTGACACATCGGACTCGAGGGATGTCGGCATGATGCGCACGTCGCATTTATCACAGAACTACTTTTGAATAGGAACTAGTCATTCCCATCTGCTCGCCGGCTCTAGCCCCGAGGGCGCCCTCGCAAGATCGGCCCTACAAAGCTTAACTGGATTCTCCTGTCGAGCCTCGCCTCCATCCTCATTCGTATCTCTGGTTTAGCGCTTCATTGCCCTCCAATATATACCAAGAAGCTCATCAAGAGTCTTACAGCCGTCGCGGCCTGCTCCAGAGCTTCTGCTCTCGAGAACGCTCCAAGTCTAGTATGGCATTCACCACAGCGACACAAACCACGCAACGGCACCGAAAAGACCCACATCAAACAAACTTTGTCGTCATGAAAGTAAAATGGAGAAAACAAGAACATTCCAAGGCCACCAAAATAATGTTTCCATATGAAAATAACCAGTCACCTGCCTTCTCGTTGCCCAACTGAGGATTGAGAATCGGCAGCTCCTTCGACTTGGCATTTCTATTATTAGTCATGGACCCCACGTCCAGGACACTATAATAAATTTCTGTGTTGGAATCATTTTAACAAATAGCGCAGGTACCAACAGCCGTTGCCTAATTGCCCAATTCCCCATCTTGTTAGACATGTGGCAGCTGTCATCCAATTTTGGATAATCATTGACGAATGGCATGCATCAATTGGATGGGAGGCCTTTTCAAGCATCCTGTTTTCCACAACGGGATGCCAGCATTGACCGCCCCCAAAACAACCCTGCTAATTTTGGGGCCGCATTTAGTATCCTTCCGGTTAGTGAGACTCAATCTACTCTCGGCGTTGTCCGCTTTGCTACGCTTCTCCACATTGCGATACTCGTACGGTGAGTATTATAGAGCGGTGCCCCCAGGGCTGAGTGAGCCAAGCATTTTGATTGACCTGCCAAGGCGGTTCTATCATCGGTGTAATTAGTGTTGAAACAGCATATGGTTGATTAGCTCCAACGTGCACCGCGGGGCAGAGACATGTTGGGGATATATAATGTTATTGAAATCCCCTAAAATGTCTTGTCGATGGTCTGTCTGACGCGAGCACACACTACAATCAATCTTAATTTCCAAACATGAAACTCTCTTCTCATCTTCTCGCCGCATCGGTGGCTGCCGTCGCAACTGCAAGAGCGCCAGTTCGTACGTATTTTCTTGTTTTCTCCTACCGGTATTCTTGCAAATATGCTGCCGTGATGCCCTATTCTCCGTACTGATTTGCGGGGAATAGCGAAAATATGTGGCAATGGCTTCCTGCACCCGAACTCCACCGCGGAGCTGACAGCAATGGTCAACTGCACACATAGCACAGTCTATCAGTGCCTCGACCAATTCAATTTATGGAAAGATGACTTTATCGCATTGAATTCCACGGATAATGCTACTACTGTTCCCGTATGCACAGAGGCATTTTACACCTTTACAGTCAGCGATACTTCTAAATTTGATGAGTCGCTCGTGGTCCCGGACCTTGTCAAGGTCGACTCGGTTTACGTTAACGGAGATTGGCCTATACATCTTAACGCCACTGCCATCAACTTCCCGGACTTGGTCAATGTTACAGGGCAGATTAACATACAAAGTGCGGACAAAGTTAAAAGTTTCAAGATGCCGAAGCTCAAATATGTTGAGTCGTCTCTCCACGTAGACCTCTCGGCGGAAGAGGGAGCAGAGGCACCACCACCCATCACCCTAAGCTTTCCGAGCTTGACTACTGTTGGAGCAGGACTATGGCTAGTGGGAAACATTAATGCGTAGGCACTACCGTACCCCCCTACGCGCGAGGTCGAAGCTAACTCGCTTTTTGCAGCATCGAACTTCCGGCCTTATCCGACGCCTCCCTCATCACAATAGAATCAACGGGGGATCTAGATTGTGAAGCCTTTGCTACGAAAGTTGTGGATGCGACTGTTAGGTTCAGTTCGTCGGACCAGTCGAAGGATGCGGTAGTTTGCAGCTCGAACAAAGGGTCCGCCAAAAAGAGTCTGCCGAGTGCTGGTAATGATAGTGCCGCTGGACCAGGCTTCCGTGCGAATATTTTGCTGCTGGCAATCTTTGCTAGCTGTGCGAGCTTGCTTGTTTAGTCGCGAGGAAAAGCACGACTAACAAAGTATTTTCATTTTGACTCGAGCTCTGTACTTTTATAATGTTGGCTGCGAATGATACCTTGTCCACGTCCTCAAAACTATCTTCTGCGCGTGGAAATGCCGAGATCGCGTACTTCTTGAATTGGTGACGTCCTACATGGAAAAAAGAACTATATGGAATTAAATAAGAAAATCTAACGTCGACCGCTGGCAATCCTACGTTGCCCAGCGCCGACTTTCATGGCCTAGATCATAGTCTTGTTATTTGGGTATAACTATCAATTTCAAGTCTCAATATACATACACTTATACTTTGATCGCAATTTTCCCCACTGTATTCTGCTGCCTCATCTGTTCAAAAGCCTGTGGCACATCTTCCCAGTTATATACTTTCCCCAAATAGGGATGTATGTCATGCTCCTCTGTCAAGGTCACTATTCGTGAGAGTATAGCTCTGCTATACACTAAAATGCCCTTCACTATGTTATAATTAGCTGACTTCCCATATCAACTAGACTAGGATCTTACACGTCTTCGCCTGGAGAATGAGTGGCATCAAAATATCCACTGACTCTGGTGCAGTCAAGAATCCAACCAGGCAAGCTGTACCGCCCTGTCTCAGCGCCTTCACAGACTGTTCTAGTGTACCCGACCCTCCCACGTCGCAAACTAAATCAGCGCCTTTACCGTATGTGAGGCGGAGTACCTCATCGGCCCAATCTGGCGTTGTTTTATAGTTGATCAGCTCCGAGGCACCTAGCTTCCTCGCAATCTGTAACCTCTCATCTGTCGTGGATGTCGCAATGACTCTCGCTCCAAGAGCGGCTGCGTACTGCCCAGTTATCAGTAAAGTGATACGGTCACTAAACCTTACTACTTACCTGAATAACAGCACAACAAGAGTGAAAAAAAAGCACTGATGATGCCTGCTCGTGGTGGCAAGTAATTCGCAGGGTGTGATACCGGAGGCTTCCTCGACACAACCCGGTTCCGGCAGCGTATCTCGGAGCGTGATGTCGGAGGCTCCCTCAACGCAACCCGGTTCCGGCAGCGTATATAACTGCATCCTACATTCTGGTGAACCTTGCCCAATTTGCACGGGGTGAGAGCGTCCTCATTCACGCGGCCGCCGGCAATGTGGGCATGGCGGCCGTCCAGGTTGCTCATCTCGTCGGTGCCCGGGTATACGCCACCACAGGCAATCTCTATCGTTAGGCTGTTGTGGCCACGTTACCAGGTGTTGAAGCGGTGTTCGACTCCCGTTCTATGTAATTTCGTGATGCCGCCAAAGATGCTGCAGACAGTCGCGGAGTGGATGTGGTGTTGAACTCCCTGAGTGGAGAGCTCTTGGCCGGGTCGGTTGCGTGCCTAGCCCCCTTGGGGCTGTTCATGGAGATTGGGAAGACTGATGTCTACCGCAACATGCGGCTGGGCCTGGAGCAACTCGGCTAGAACGATTCTTTCTTTGTCGTTGATGTCGACTGATTAGCCAAACAAAAGCTGGTATTAATGAGTGAGATTCAGGATGAAGTCGCTGCGCTGATCGAGACAGAGCAGCTAAACCGTTTTCTCATTATGAAGTTCCCAATCATGGAACTCAAAACGGCACTGGCAGCACTCTTGCGGTCCAAGATCATTGGGAAGGCCGTCGTTGAGATGCCTGATTGGTTGATGTCCCCGTCGTCCCATGCAATCGTCTTCAGACTTGGACCCCTAGCCGCGGACTTTGTACCTCACTCGTATGACATACGCTAAATTTATAGGATGAGTCACAGGCATGATTCATAGGTGCGCTAATTGTTAACATGCAAGCCTAGCAAACCTTATTCACATATATTCTACCCTAACCCGTTTTGCTTCTCAACTCTTCAACACTTCGACGCGCTCCAACCAACGTCCGTCACCCAACCAACGCGCTCCCACCAACGTCTCCTACAATGTCGAGTCCAAGAAAGAGTTTGGCTGGTCTGTTTCCTGGCCTGAACGTCACCTCATCTAATCTATCGACGATGAGTTTATCCAAATCACTCCGAGGTACATTGCGCAAAAGGTTCCCTCATTGGGGCAGCATCTCAGGCAAAGCGATTCGCGCGAACTTCACCATCAGAATGGATTCAACATACGACTACTACAGCCTGAGTAAGATTGATGAAGATCCCGATGAACTGTTCAAGCAGACCCATGGTCTCTTCGAGGAGGTCAAGGAGATGATGGAGAACCTCACCCCAGCTCAGGAAGATGCCTATGAAAAGCACAGCATTGACACCATGGTATCTATGATATTTGGCTCCAACTTTATCGAGAAGGCTGGATCGGAGCACAACGTTACCTTGAAGATATGCGAGAAGATCTTTGCTGGACTTTCTGTCCCATCTGAGATCCCAGATCGCGACCCAGAGTACCTCGCAACGCGCAACCACCTCATCCAGCAAGGACTCGATGCGAGTTACAGTGCCGTTATCCGCAGCAGGAGAGAAATTATTCAGCATGCTAAGGCATTAAAGTACATCGTCATCCACATGGTCGGCTTTAATGAACCGCTTTCTGAAGATATTATCCTGAGCACCCATGGCATACTCTGCGACGGCGTCGATTTGGAAGATGGCGACAAGTCCTCGTCATACGCTGGAATGTACCGTAAGGTTATGGTCTGCGCTGGGTTTAACAGCTTCGTTCATCCCGCTGGTGTCCCCTCAGCAATGCGCAACCTCATCAAAGATTTCAACTGTGATATCACTAAGGCCGAGAAGGAAGGAACTCTCGACCCGTTCTCACTCGCTGCGAAGTACTGTCATAAGTTTGTCAACATCCACCCTTTCGTTGACGGTAACGGCCGAATGTGCCGCCTCCTCTTGAATGCAGTCCTACTCAAATATGCCGGCATTGTCATTCCCCTCGGCGAAGAAGAACCTGACCGCACTGCATACCTCGAGGTTGCTACAAGGGCATCAGAGGTGGAAAGTTTAACAGCAGATGATGATGAACAAAGCGGAAAGCCAGCATGGTCGGAACTGTCGTCGTTGCTTATCAAGGAGGCACGCACCCGATTCAGGACGTTCAGAGAGAGGCTTCGCGCAGCGGCCTAAGTTTGAGGAAGGATCCTATTGTTTCGAAACGATCAGAGAAATGAGACGTCATGGAGTCCACCTACTACCGCAATTGCTACTCACTGCCACCGTTACCCCTCATCGAATGCCCACTTGGCAGAATGATATAATTTTCCAGCGATTGTTTGCAATGGATGTTAAATCGGATTATGCCTTGGCCGTCTTACGCCACATCGAAGATCCGGATTTTCTCTGGACCATTCTCCCGCTTTTTAAACGCGACTCACCTTGGTTTACAAACTATGTTTTTGAGGAAGAGCAGCCGCTGAATGTGCCCATTACCGCGTTTGCAACTAGCCAGGACGACATGTTCGGCGACACAACCAGGAATCATATGTTACCAGACGGCGAAGGCAGCGAAGCATGGAGGTTGCGCTCAGGCAGCGGGGTTGATATGATTGCTGAACATAGTCATGGTGAGGTCTGTTTTCGCGATGAAATATGGTTTGTCTGGTCTTTGGGCCCATACGGAGGGTTGAGTTCGTCTTTGGAAAGGGCTGGTGTGAGCGTGCGGAAATAGGGAGTAGATAGTTTGCAATGCAATCATCATCACCCCATGAATTCTAGCCCCTCGTGAGAATCGCTACAATTCATTATTGCAGAACTCAAGATACACTGGCTTCCTTGTTTAACCAAGGCTGTAATGATATTGTCAAAGAAATCCATCGCGTTCTTCTGCCATAGCCCAAGTTATTCTCTCCTGAGCCAGGTCTTCCTCAATTCTGTCTACAAAAAGAGGCTTCACCAATTGGAGATGGAAAGGTACTACGCATCTGGGGTCAAGTTTGTGATGCCTTGGAACCCCTTCTGCAGATTTAGCGGGTAACGCCGCTTCTAGTTTGTAACTTTCATTTAGGTTTGTAGACAGATTATCCAAACTGCTACCTCATGTAACGCTGAAGGATGAACGAGATAATGAGCATGGCGCTTCACGACCTCGCTCAAATAATAAGAGAGGCTCCATCGTCCCAGGAGACGCAAAGTTACGACAATGCAAGGTACTGTCAAACCGACGCTTTCGTTCAGGAGCAGCAAGCCAGCAGGTCAGCACACCAGCCCGACTACCTCATCTACAGCATAGAATTCTGCAATGGCCTTCACAAATATCCGAAGGAGCCAATCTTGGAGGCTCCTAAAAATGGTGAGTGTGGCTAGAGTCTTATCTTCAAACCGAAGATTCAACCTTGGCCTTCCATAATGACCAACTCAAGGCAATCGCAACTTTAACCGCGCCGGCTAGCCATAATGCCGCGGACATACCGACACTGCTTCGACTAAGCCACCCACCGATGATGCCACCAACGAACAACGTGATTACAGAAGCAATACGTCTATTCCTCTTAGGGTTGTCCTTTACCAGCAAATGAGGATCAATTACTAGGTCGCAAAACAGACTGGTGAGTACTATCGTGGGAATCTCATGAAGATCGAGGATCCTGCTCGCCACGATTTGTCCTCCGCTTTGGAATGCTAAGAAGCCGATAGGTAGCAATTCAATAAAGCGGATATCGGCCGGGTCGACCTGGTGGTAACCGGAAGGCGAGGGTACGACATTTCGCTGCACGATAGCAGCAGCAATGAATATTAAAATTGCCTGGAGGAAGAAGGAGGCGGAGAGTGTTAATCGGCAATAAGGGCGGATGCGTCTCGATTGTGAAAAGAAGTAACAGCCGGTCAAGTAGAGGATAATCGCCACGAGGGATTTGAGCCAGCTGTATGGTTGAGAGATTGGTTGATTAGAAGCACCGAGGGCAAGGGTAATCGCGTTACCTAGTGGAGAGTTAGATTGTTCGTGTCGAGTGGACAAGACGCTGCCATACCGCTTTGCATGCTCACGAAGGTATTCCACGCGTTAAAAGTGCTGCTGTCACACAGTCCTGATGAAAAGCAGGTGGCAATAATGGGGATATCTGTGTGGTGTAGACTGATATCTTTCTTTAGCTCTTCAAGCCATGAGGTCCTAGGCTGAAGCGGCTGTTTCTTCGCGTCGATATCGGGAGTTGTTTGGCCTTGAAAGTAAACCGAGAGATTGATTGTCGGGGCCATAAAGTCCTATAGAGTATCGATTGATGCTGATTGATGTCGACCCGCAAGGAATGGTTATGGTAGACATATATTAAAAGTATCGTGGTGGGAGAAAATATGTCCTGCGCCATGTCTCACATATGGGCCGGATACTTCCGCACACACTCTAGTCGGTTTCACTTCTTATCTATTGCTTAAAACGGATACTTTAACACGCACTATAATCGGTTTCACTACCTATCTGTTGCTCGACGTTTCCTTGTGCTCTTGAATAAGAGAGTAAACTCCATCTCTTGCGGGGTGGAACCCGCAAACGAAAGTATTTCCCTTTTCATGCTGTAAGATGAACCTAGATGCTGCTATTGCAGCTTGTCTTCCACTCGCTAATGCGTTCATTAACATGTGCCCTGAGCTTGGTTGGGAGAGGTGCAGAGATTTGGACCATTTGAAATACTTCACGTTTACACGCTCCGCTGTGCCGTATCTTTCTGAGATTAGTGATGTCACGGTCCTTAAATACAAGGCTATTGTGTAGATCAGCCCTGTTCTCTGCAATTGGACTAGTGGTCCACCAATTGCATTTGTCGCCAAGAAGCTCCTCGGGGATTGGCTCCACCATGAGATATGGGGAAACAACCTGGGGGATATCCAGTGAGGGTTCATTGGGACCATTAGCCGATGAGAGACCATCGATATGTGTGAGGGATGATCAGGGCTATCTGGCTATATTGGTTGGATCTGTGGGTGCGCGGCCCCTCACTAAATTGAGGGCCGCGAATCCTGATCAGTGGTAACGGATCTGGCTGCAGGGATTGCGTTATCACATCTTCTTGGCGCTTACGCGGTTGAAACAATAAGTGGCGCAGTTTTTATCTGGTAGCACTTAGTTATAGAACCTATCACTTTAGTTCCATTCGTTAGTAGTTAATTAGTCTATTAACAATGGATGACAAAGTCAGCGTTACTTAACTATATTCTTAAAATTTACATAAAATCTTCTCACGTCCCTATGTCACAAACCAATCATGCAAGCCTCAGACATCTGGTTTCATTTTCAGGACGATTACTCCAATGAAGAACCTCATCCAAACTGTGTCACCTTCATACTCTCTGCCGCGCTATTTGAATTAAACCGCTCCCCATAATACCTAAGGATTGCTTGAAGCTACTGGATCCTCTTATTGCACATGAGAAATGCCACCCCCCCCCAAAAAAAATCGAAGAATACAGGTATTCCGAACTAGGTAGGTCAACATAATTGATCTGATTGAATGGGGCCGTAAGGGTGGTGACATTGGCGAGATAGACCAACATACAAATCTTAGGTGCATTATTTCAAGCACCTTGAAGTAATGTACCACAATACTAGCGAAACGTCTTGCTTGTGCAAATCGCTCGTCACTCTGAAACTAAGACTATATTTTTTTTAAAAAAAATCGCGCGTCCAATTACCACCTATGCCCACAAGTGAGGTAAATGGCCTATAATTGTAGATAGAGCAGCGATCTGCTGGCATCACTCATAAGATCTAGCGTAGGGATGATGTTAGGTGTTTTAGGAATGATGAAATGTGGTATTCCTTGGCCAAACGCTCGATTTAAGAAACTATAAATTAGGTATAATAGTTATTTTTACTACAATATCTATTAGAGTATTCATTATAATGGAACCAATACACTAGCTTGTTTGTTTAATCAACGCCGTAATAATATTATCAAAGAAATATATCTCAGTTATCTGCCCTAGCCTAAGTCATCCTCTCCTGAACCAGGTCTTTCTCAATTCTGTCCAATCAAGAGTATCATAAAAGGATGAGCGACTACACGATTTCTTTACTAAACCCTCAACTTTAGCACGGGAATCTTCCCATGTTGAACCATGACTTAAAAAGTATAGCAATAGTTGAAGATTGTTCCAGTAATCCATTTGACGCTCTGTGCAGTTTGATATAGGGATTTGCTGTCCTTGTAACTCAAGAGACCAGATCTGAATATCATACCGTAGCCTCTTAGTGAGTGGTCGATACGGGAGTGGGAGGTTCCAGATAGTGTCTCCAATGAGCAGCCCGTTTGCGTAACGGGTTGGTAGTGGGTGCCTGATAGTGTGGAAAATCTTGCTGCTTTGCAAGAGGTCATCTACAACTACTGCCAAAGCAGAGTTGTTAGCTATTTCAGGGATTATATCAAACGCCATCAGACATAGATCATGCCTAGTAGGTGGCGCGGCTGTAAGATCCAGAGTCCCAACGAGGACCATGCCGTAATCCGGAATCGGTGGCGCAGCTATTAAACTGAACCTATGATCCTCTTGACATCCGTTACTAACATACTGACACCTTCCACATATTTGAATGCTATGGTCCTGCCCCAGGGAAGCTTCTTGCGTTCTCTTCAAATCGCGGATGAAGGTGAGCTGTTGAGGCGTAGGATTAATACTCCGTACAAGCTGTTGCTCCTTGTAAGACATTCCAAATGGAACTCTCCAAACCCCTGAGAGGGGTTGCTTTCCGCTATATTTGTGGCATTTTTCGATTGTCCTTCGCATCCATAATTGAGATGTATGCGTAAAGCTGAACGCCGATGTATCTGGAGTATGGTCCAGACGCTTTCGCATAGGAAGGGAGCAAAGAGAGACTCGTGTACAAGAGATGGCGGAACAGAAGTTTTGCCACGGAGAGCCAAGGCGAAGGCATTCTATAGTATCACGCAACACCCCGTGGGTACACGGTCTAGCTCTCTGTTCTATAGAGCCCAATCCAGGTGGAGGTTTCTGGAACCCCGCAGCGGTGATTAGTACATCTAATGCCGGCTTCGATACCGCCAAATAGGAGATTTCTTTTGCGATATCCCAGGTATTCGTCATAAAAGTAGAAAACTCTACCAAGATGAAAAATGTCGTTGAGTTTGAAGATGCATACGCTCTGTTCTCGGCGCCCATGTCGCCTGTCCAGCTATCTTCAAGGTAATCGAGATCGGTTTCCGATATCGCAATGCAGTCGTTAGGCCCCGAAAGCAAATTCAAAATATCCCTTGCCATCTTCATAGATTTTTCGCTATCTCTGTAAACCCCCTTGGGGAATCTAATCAGATGTTTTGCGTTATGCTCTGTGAGGCGCAACCCAAATATTCTTGACTCGAAGAGCGTCGCAGACCGTAGTGAGCCGCCCTCCGTATTGGGTATCGGAACTGATAGTTTGCTTTGGTGGGATACGGGCCCTGGATTGGAAAACAAATCTCCAAGCATTTCATTTGTCTCCACAATCGTTGAAGGTGCTGGTATCCAATTCGATATTCGTCTCAAGGGATGGGCACCCCTCATAGAGTACACATCGCTGTCATTGTTTATACTTACTCGATCGAAAGCAATTTTAGAGACAGTTGATTTGAGATGCTTCAAAATAGATGATCGATAGATATCTCTTGCCCAATCGGCGATGTAGTCAACAATTAACAAAAGCTGCAGCGACTTATCTTCCTCTGTGATACATCCATCCCAGAGTTGCATAATTTCCTATGTTTGTGTTAGTTTGTTGAAACGGGATACTGGCAAGTTGTTACGATGGTGTTGAAACCCACATATTGTTTTGGCTCAGTTCGAGTGATATAACAACCATATACTCTCCAGCTGTCGCCTCTACTTGCAAAGAACCAAACTAGAGGGCCAGTGCTATGTGATTCTTCTGGTATATCAGCCCGAACGCTTTCTTGCAGCCTTAACAGTTCCCAAATAGGAAGGGCAGTTTGTGTCTGAATTTCTTGGAAGCCGACGGCCCCTTTCTCGCATTTGGCTTCGTATATCAGAAATGGAAACAACAACGGATCGTTACAGTCTTTGAATGGACTGCATCTTGGAGCCTCGCCGCTGTTTGTTCCGTCCACATCGAGAATTTTAGCAAAAGTCTTTGTTTTCTTCAGCCCAAAAATTCGATCCGGCTTTTTCGTAGGGAGCTGCATCTCTGCGAGTGGTCCATACATTATCGCTGCCTCGGCCCGATCATCGAAAAGTCGGCTTTCGCCAACATCATGGCTATTCGATTTGTTAGTATCAATTATAGTACAAATATTATGGCATATGACACTTACCGTGAGTCACTCGGGCGATGTTCAGCCGGGCAGATACATGGTTCTCGCCTGTCTCTACGCTCCTGAAGATATCGAGCTGCAGCGCCGGACGGGTCATCGTATGCCTCGACTTCAGACATCCAGATTCGTGCTCTGCATGTTGGGCTATGCTTAAATTAGACCTTATCTAAATATGATTTAGGATGGTATAGTACTAACCAAGCCACGTCTACTCGGAATCGATGGAATACATCGTTCTCAATATTGAATCTCCATCCAGCCTCATTGCTTTCTTGCTTAACCAGTTTTGCTGCACAATCTGCAACCGACTCCACTCGTCTGTGGGTGTGTTTTCTCCAAGGCTCATTACTCTGGGAAATCGAGTCCTTTTGATAGTCATCTAAGGTTTTTTTTTGAATGGAACGGATACGGTTGAAAGTCTGGCAGTGCTCTAGTGGTAGCACATTGGAGCCGGGGGGCTTAGATGAAATCCCAAGCTTCTTTAACAGTTCGCGGTCGCGATCGTTCGGCATGTTTTCTGTGCAATTAAAATCTCATCAATACATACTGGAGATCAGCGGCATGAGAATGCGACACACTTTATATTGATCGTATTGCACTGTCCGGCTTGCTATTGTTGGCGTTTCACTTTGCCGCCCAACTTTCGGCCGCCTTGTCGGCCACCTTCAGCAATGTCGGAATGGCCGCCCTTGTTTCAATTGTTAGTTTCAGAAACGCCTCAATGATTTCAGCTTCCGTGTGAAATATAAGTTCACAACTTATTTATTGGATTCTAGCGATGTTCAGGGATTTGCCAAGGAAATAACTCTGTTTTATGTGTGTTTCCCCAGCTTATTCCACTGGCCAGACAAACATCACGACATAACATTCTACATGACTACGTAACCCAGCACCAACAAGTGCGAAAGAGGAGGATGCTTTGGAAACGGTAAACTTTGGTGCTGATACGAAAATAGCGCGAAGATAACGCCAAGCTGACTTACCCAGCTCTGGCCATTTTATTTTGGGGTTTTGAGACGGACTCACAAACCAACGGCAGTAGGGACATGCCAACCCCTTCCACATCACTAATCTTGATATCATCTGTAATAATGTATACACTTATAATAGTTTCTACTGCGAAATCAATACTGTAAATCGACTCGACTGCAGGAAGAGATAGGGACGCGTACGTTAATCACGTACTGCTCGTCCCCGGCAATAATACCGAAGCCCTCCAACCGCGTTTTTCATATCGGTCAATCGGCATGAAGATGCCTCGGGAACCCTACCTACCCCTCATCCTTTGAAATGCTTATGCGTAGACGGGGCGCAGCAGCGGAGAGTTAGCATTGTAAAAAAATTAGACTGTGGGGGAAGCGTAAGCAAACCTGCAGGGATTTTATTTTTAATATAGTATGCGGATGAACCGGGCATCACTATCAAATACCGACATGGTATCTATAGCTATTCTCGGCGATTTGACGGCGATGGGGAACTTCTCACACTCGAATTTTGCTCAATCCAGTTTAGTTCAATAAGCATGAAACTAAGCTCGTACCCCATTAGCCGTTAAGGGCTAGTTGGGTACGAGCTTAACACTAAGGTAGTGCTTATTTGGTGGGACCTCGAGATTCGTCAGTGGGGATCGTGGCTATCGTCAGGTAGAGCTTATAACAAAAAAATCCACGCGTAGATGGATCGTCAGCCCCCGTTAGATGCAATGAGTAATGATGGCCTCAACCGGCGATCACAGAATGGAGATGCAAAGTATATATAGGACCACTTCTGCTACCTGATAACCATCATCTCTCTGCCAGAATTCAAAACGGCGCCGCAAGATCTCCACAACAGTCGCAAATATGCAGTCTATATCTACGATTCTCCTCGTCCTGCTCGCCAACGCGGCATCAGGGTACCTACTCCCAAACCCGTCTGGCAAGTACAACGTCACATTAACGACCGGGACCCTCATCGACTACACCCGCAACGACCTCTCCGCCGGAACGTCCACGCCTCGGACACTGATTCTATCAGTCTTCCAACCCGCAAAATGCTTATCCACCGTGCCGGTCCCCTATATGCCCAACAAAACCGCCTCATACCAAGGCCCATTCTTCCAAACAATCTTCAACATCTCCACCGACCTCACGCCCCTTTTCCTCTCAGCCCGCCTCCCAGTGTGCCCCCGCAACTGCTCACCCCTAAATGAAACCCCCATCCTCCTCTTCTCCCCCGGCTACAGCATCCCGCGCCTCTTCTACAACGTCCTCGCCTCTGCCATCGCCAGCGAGGGCTTCACAGTAATAAGCATCGACCACCCCGGCGACGCCAACATAATCACCTACCCCGATGGCCACTCTGTCTACAACAACGACACCACCCAAACCATCCCCGCCATGGCGGCACAGATCCAGCCCCGCGCCGCAGACGCCTCCTTCGTCCTCGACCAGCTCAGCAACGCAACAGCCATAGCCAAGCTGCTCCCCGCCCGCGGACCCCGGCCCTTTCCAACGAACAGCGTCGCTATGCTAGGACACTCCCTGGGCGGCGTCACGGCCGTCATAGCCGCGAGCCAGGACCCGCGCATTCGCGGCGCGATTAACATGGACGGGACTTTCATCGAGATGCCGCCCGCGTCGGGAGTGTCCCAGCCAGTGCTCCTCATGTCCCACGGGATGGCCGATGAGAGCTGGCCGGCTGCGTGGCCGCTGCTGGGGGGGCCGAAGCTATGGGTTGATATTGCGAATACGACGCACCAGACTTTCTCGGATGTACCAGCGCTGTTGCAGGCTGCGGGACAGGACGCGGCGGCTTTGGAGGGGGTGCTGGGAACGATTGAACCGGATGAGATGATGAGGATACTGGTGGCGTATACGACGGCGTGGATGAGGGGGGTGTTTGCTGGCAAGGTGGGGGGGCCGCTGCTGGAAGGGACGGAGCCGGGGAGGTTTCCAGAGGTTGTGACTGTGAGGAAAGATGGATTTTAAGGGCTGTGTTTTGTAAGATAGGTATGGCTTGCTATCTTTAATGGCGCTTATGGAATCCCTCAAAACATCGCTCTGTTCCTCCTTGCGCCAGAACTCTGAGTTGCGCTCAATACAGTTTCTACTGCAGAACCAACACTGGAGCTCGTGGCACTAGAAGTAACACTAGAAGTAGTGACAGCGGTAGATAGAGGCTCCTCGTTATCCTCAGCCCTAAACACATTAAGAAACCCCTCCCCACCACAGAATGTCTTCTCATCGCCCGTGCAGGGAACATTACAGTCCATCTGATTCTCCGCCAACCAGCCTTCAAGAGAATGGCCGCACCAGCACTGGTTCCCATCCTGCACGCCCGCAAAGCCGTAGGAGTTGAGATAGCATCTATCCTGGCATACGGGGATGGTCAAATCCGTGTATCCACCCGGTGGGGTCAAGCTCTCCCCGAGAATCGGAGAAACGACATCATCGGCATAGCAGCCCTTGGTGATCCAGACGGTGGGAGAGGGGTGCGGGGTGGATGAAGTACTGGTGGAGGTAGAGGAGGTAGCCTTTTTTGTGGCGGATGAAGTCGTTGCCGTCTTTAATATGCCGTCGAGTTTCTCCTGGGTGAAGATGCAGTAGGATTGGAATTTCCATGGCTTGCAATCGAGACCGACTGAGGGGTTCCATTTGTGGAACTCTTCGGGAGTGATGCCCCATAAGTCGCGTACTGCCTCACATGTTTCTTCGAGGCCGTTGTCGTAGAAATCGATGCAATCCGAGGTTGTGGCTGGATCGAAGCCAAGACGCGGGCCGTTGCAGGTAGTCTGCTGGACGAGCGCCGCGAGGGATACTAAGAGAGAGATTTTCATGACAAGGGCTGGCGTGGGCTAAGTTGCTGGAGAGGTGGGTAAAGAAATCGCGGGAAGGGGATTGACAGTGGGAATAGGAGAGGGGATACAGTAGCTTTTAGAGTTCACAAGGGTGGGGACACGGAAGAGCTTCCCTTGCTGCCAAGATAAGCTATAATACTATTTCGTCCAGTTGTGGCCATAAACCCGAGTTTTCTTGTCCCACAGCAAAGAGAAGAGACTTCGTGATACTCGCTAGGATGTTCGTTGTTGGTCTATTATTATCCCCATAAGTTGGCTGGTCCAGCCACTCACTGGCGCTTTCCCCCACAACGTCCTCTGTCACATGCCTAGATTCAAGTCGACTCATTGAAATGCGTGTTGGATATCAGCGGCGAGACCATTGAGGTTAGCAATTTTGAGTCACTAGTTGACAGTGTAAAGGGCCGTGGGTAGAAAACTAGTGCGGTGAGGCTGGATTAGGAAGGAGATGGGACGCGAAAAATCCATTTCTGGAAGTGTCAGCGGAAGCTAGCGCCTATCTCAGCGCTTGGCGTCTCGACGTCAAATGATGGAAGCTCCATGCAACTTCAAGAGTTTATTCGCCGCTAATCAAACTTGCCACAGTATAGTTTAGACAAGATTGAAATCCATGCTCTCGACTTAATTGGTGTCGATCAGGCGCTTATCTCCGCACCGAGCCGAAACGGGGAGTCATGGCTGCAGCCTGTCCATGCTTCGATGTCTTTGTATAGATAGATTATTGCCTGAGTCAGACTTCCTCATCCCAACTCAGGGTCTATAATCCCCGGAGAGTTCAGTTTCCCTCAACCAAACATACTTAGGCAGAGGATTCAGCAGCATGGCTACGTTCAACAGTCTCCCATTCGAGATTCGCGCTTACATATGGGAATTGACAGTTGAGCCCCGTACAGTCGAGGTTAGCATCCTCGGGGGGAGGTGGGGGTATTGGCCCCAGCGTCTCGTCTCGACAACGCCCATACCAGGACCACTGCAGGTCTGCCGCGAAGCCCGGAACATGGGGCTATACAAGCAAGTCTTCTCTGAGCTTGACCCCCAGCGCTTCTCTAAGCCTGGCACCGGGCCGCGCTATGTCTGGCTCAACTTCGACATCGATATGGTTTCTATCGGCAACACGATTCATTTTGACAACCTCACGGAAGTTGCACCTTTGATCAAGCGGCTCAAGTTTGAGCGCGAACACCAGAATGAATGGTGGTACCATTTTGAATCGAAGAAAACGCGGAATTTTGTCAATGTGGAGGAGATTCATGTCATCTGTGAGGACGGATTTGAGAATTGGGGTGAGGCTGCATATGAAATTGCCTGGCCTTGCGCGTTGGAAAACATTGTCTTTTTCGACCTGCTTGATGGTCGTGATCTGGTGATGAGGGGCGTCGAATTGGAAGAAAAGTATGAGGAGTGGTATGAAGCAGCGCACAGACGAGTGGTGGAACAGGACGAGAAAGAAGCACGCAATTTATTTGCAGAGTTGACAACCATAGAGCAGCAATGAGATGAACATTTGGCGGCGTATAACGACGTACAACGACGTACAGTAGCAATAGAAGGAGTTGGCGCGCCCTGAGAAGTTCGAACGTGGTTGGTGTGCGACCCAATCACATGACCACTGATCTTCCAGCTCGTCATCCCACAGCTTACCTCATCTCAAATCCATCCATCACATCATCAATCGATGATCACCACAATCTCGCATCACGTGCCAGGAACCACCCACTCCCACGGGTCACATGACATCACCATCCTTGATTCCGATCACAGAACAAAATCCCTAAGCTCCCGGTATCATCAGCCAATCAGCACCTATCTCATTCAACCCCCACCCTATCCACCCCCATCGATGGTGCCATCCCACGTGATCGCACCAGTCAAAAAAGCCCGCTTAATTTCCCTGAGACCCGTGGCTGCGTTGGCTGCTTGGTAAGGCAACTAGCGAGCAAATCAAGGTTCGTGCCTGGCGCGATCACGCAATCGCGCTGGATGGGGGATGGTGCGGATTGCGTGCTTTTTCTGAATTTATTTTCACAGCTTCGGGGTGCGGGTTTTATGGAGAGTAACATTGGGGGGCGATTGGGGTTTTTATGTATTTTTTTGTTAGAGGGATGTACTTTTGTATGGGATGGGAATGGGGATACAAAGAGGAAAGGAAGGGAGGCGGTGATGAGGGGAGATGGTCGTTCTTTATGTAGTCGTGGTGATGGTGGTGGATGTGAGAATATGAGAATGGTTACAGCAAGAGCGAAAGCTCGCAATAGAGTCTACGCCCACTCACCTCTTCAACCTACGTAGGGGTACTTGGGACAGTACTTGCTTCCAGGCTCAGTTTCTCATATTTCCCTCAGGTACCTTCCCACCCCATTCTCCGTCCCTCTTCCCCACAATACACCATAGCACGTCTTATTCCCCCGTACCTCTCGACCTCTCTCTTTCGCCCTCGGACGCCCTCGGAATGGCCCTTGAAGACGCCATCTTGCGTGCCATTTCACCGTCTCTCCCGGGTCTCAGAGGGCGAGTAGCTGTGAGATCGCTGTACTTTACTGAGCTCGAGGCCAGAGTATAGGGTACTTCCCCCGGATTCGTAATCCACCGCGAGAAAAGCCGTTGCCTTCAGCCGTTTATGCGCGTGTGTGTGTGAGTGTGTGGGCGCGGTGGAGGTGGTGTGTACTTCATATGTGTGCGCTCCATAGTAGCCACCGCGGTCATTGACATCTGACATATTCCATCCCAGCTGGCTCCCTCGAAACAGCCCCGCTCTTCCTCTTTCTCGCTCGTCTGCCTTTCTTCTTTCTCTCTCTCTCCTTCCCTTCGTCCTTCTCTCCTTCTCTTCTCCATCTTCTTTCATAAACCCGGTTTTGATTATTCTTCCTCTTACAACTTTGTCATCATTCAACTCTTTGTTGCTGGCATTGTCTGTATTATTCATCAGACTCTTGAACTGCAGCCATTGTTCATGACCGACTTATAAGAAGCACCCACACACCCGCACGACTACTCACCCCTCACTTCACCCATTTAACCCCTCGATCTACCACACACGTCACATTCACTCGAAACAAACAACATCTCGACTCTCACCCAAAACCAATCCAAGAGATCGAAGATCACATACCTGAAACACCACACACACAACCCAAACCTCACGATGGGTTCCCCGAAAGACACCTCCAGCGACGCCGAGTCCGGCTATGCCTCCGGCACCTCCTCCCGCATAACCCTCCCACAAATCACCTTCACCAAGCCGCAACTAAAGCACATCAACTCGCAACTCTCCCGCATGGAACCCCTCGCCATCCTCCGCTGGGCCAAGACCACCCTCCCCTCCCTCTTCCAGACCACCGCCTTCGGACTCACCGGCCTCGTCACCATCGACCTCCTCTCTAAGCTGCAAGCCGAGGACCCCTCCTCGCCCGCCGTCCCCCTCATCTTCCTCGACACCTTCCACCACTTCCCCGAGACCCTCGACCTGCTCCAGCGCATCCAGGCCCGCTACCCCGATGTCGCTCTCCACACCTTCGCCCCCGCAGGCCTCGCCAATGCCGCAGACTTTGAGACAAAATACGGCCCCAAGCTGTGGGAGACGGACCCAGATCTGTACGACTGGGTCGCCAAGGTCGAGCTCGCCGAGCGCGCATACTCCGAACTAGGCGTCGCAGCAGTTCTCACCGGCCGTCGTCGTTCTCAGGGCGACAAGCGCACCGATCTCGGTGTTCTGGAAGTCGATGACGCTGGACTGGTCAAGTTGAACCCGCTGTTCAACTGGAGCTTCGCGCAGGTCAAGGCGTACATCGACGAGAACAACGTGCCGTACAACGTGCTGTTGGATCAGGGATACAAGAGCGTGGGAGACTGGCACAGCACCCAGCCTGTGGCACAGGGAGAGGACGAGCGCGCAGGCAGGTGGAAGGGCCAGGACAAGACGGAGTGCGGGATCCACAACAAGAGGAGCAAGTACGCCGTGTACCTCGAGGAGATGGAGAGGAAAGCGAAGGCCGAGGCCGAGGCTGCTGCGGCGGCTGCCCCAGCGCCGATGGATATCGCGATCTGAACGAAGCATCGGAGCGAAAGCGGAATTTGGATTTTATTTTGATGGCATTCATGATGGCGTTAGCGGGAGCATTAAATCGTCACGGCGTTTGGCGGGATCCCCCATTTTTGTGGCGTTTTTTTTAATATCTTGGGCATAATATCGGCCAGCGAAATGGATTTTGGCGAAAGAGAGACATGACTATAGATGGATTCTGATGGCACTAGGGGAGGAGATGGGGTTGTATATAGAAAATGAAGAAGAGTGCTACATTGATAACTGTCTTCTCGATGATCTTGTCGTGATTGTAGATGAAATGGAGAGATGGGAAGTGAGGTTTGTGGTGAAGATTGGGGTGGTGAGGGCGGTGATGGAGATACGGCAACTCACGTGCGCAAGGGTCAGGGGACCTTATCTACAGCGGGGTCCAGCGGCTCGGGACGCTTCTTATCGGCCCAAGCTCCGGCTCCTCAATGTTGTCTCACAAACACAGGGACTAGAAAGTTATATCTCCAACCCAGGCCCTCACATCGCCAGCCCACGAGCTCTAGAGAAACGGCCAACTTGATCGAGAGGGGGAAAAAAAAAAGGCCCCGAATGAAACCCAACGTCATCCGATTGTGATGAGGCGGCGTGCGATGTCAGAGCTGATATCAAACCCCATTGTGGACAATGACCGGGAGATCTCCCAGTTAATATCGATATAACACCCCACCCCACGGTGCCGGTAATACGCTGCTAGAAGGCATTCCCCGGGGGCTCAGCTCCCGCCTCATCGCTGATCCAACCCCATCCAAAGACCTGTTTCACATCCAAGACAGTAAGAGCTAACGGCGCCGTGTTTATTCTCCGCAAAAAATAGGGGGTTAATGGTATTTAGAGGCAACACTATCTAGTCTGGGGAAATCACTACCTAGGCCGAAGCACATTTATTGATTATCTCCAGCTGCCTTCGAGTGCTTAGCACTAGAGCTATATAATGGCGCCGGGGCGGCTTCCTTCTTGAGGGTCCGTTGTGGAACAGGCGTCTAGCACCACGGGTATAAAGCGATTCCCTCCCTCCCTCCCCCTTCCCACCAACGCCCTCCCTAGCACCCTATCCCCCCCAGCAAAGCCAGCACGCCGATACCCATCCCATATCACACCTCCAGCAAGCTGCCGCGATTCGAAGCTATGAAGCCCTCCTTCGCCATATTCCTCCTGTTCGGGCTCTCTGTCGCTATTCCGTTCGCGGACCCCGTGGGGGTCTGTTCCTCCTTAGATTCACCCTGCAGTGTGCAGTCGGATTGCTGTGACGATAAAAATTGCGTATTGTGAGTCTTCCGCGCGTTCTGGCCTGGAGGTTGGGGGGGAGGAGCTGTTGCTAATGGGGCTGTGGGTGTAGTGTGGAGTCTGAGTTCCAACGTGTGTGTCAGGAGTGGACAACTTAAATGCT
>LMYD01003075.1:0-26276 GCA_001630595.1 Pseudogymnoascus sp. BL308 | reverse complement strand
GGGCTTGTGTTGGTGGTGGCATACTTGACTGTAGTTAAGTTGACGCGTTTTGGTGTTTTCCTGGGCCACTCGCTTGTGTGGGCCACTCGCTTGTGAAATACGTTAGGTATGAAATCAAAAACAAAATCCCTATCAGTGTTGCCCGAGTACTACTCTACTCGGGTGATATTTTTGAGTACTCGGGTATTCGCCGAGTACTACTCTGAATACTCGAGTACTGCCAAGCCCTTGGCAAAGAGGGGTAATATAGATTGTAGAGTAGATAATTGAAGCTTCTACTTGAGCGTTCTGTATTACTTCCTGTAATGAGTGACTCTTCGTTGTCGCTGGTGCTAGCTGAGTATCAGTCTAATGCTTTAGAGCTGCCGCCCCTTATTCCAATGCCCCTTATTTCGATGCCGCATATGCCTCTAAGAGTTCAATTACCTGATTCTACATCAATACTCTTTTCCAAAAGACTATTCTACCGTACTTTATTAGATACAGTACCTGCTAGAATCCAATACTAATGCCTTCAAACCAATTGTGGATATACGCCAAGCTAGCCCCTAAAGAACCTAACGACGAGCAATCTATGGAAGCATCTTTAGAAGTAGCACCCATTAGTGTATGTAGAGTACAATACAATATCTTTAATTCGAAGCTCATCAACACCCTCTACTTCTGCTTCTACTTTCTTCTAGCCCCGCCAAGCACCTAGTAATGCACTAAGTTCGTTGAAATATAGAGAGTTTGTTCTCTCTTTTATAGTATCAAATAACCTACTATTACGCCTTATTAAAAGCTAATCCTTCTAGCAATTAGTTCACCATCTAAATCCTATAGTCTTAACAGTTAGTAGAACTACAATTAGATGGGATCTATATTAACTATTCTGCTATCATAAAGCACAGCTTTAAGTAGAATTACAACAGTATATCACAAGCAGTAGATGACTAGTAATAACGACAGATACTTGGTCTACTTAGAACTATTCTAAGTATACAGCAGTTATAGTACACTAGATTAATGATAATTAGCAAATGAGAAATACTATACTTAACGTTATACACCTACAAGAGCTAATCCACTCTAGCAAATACCTTACTAAACAGTTGATAAATGTGACGGACGATTACAGTATTACGCCTATAATCTTTACTATTACAAGAGATAACGCCTCTACGAATACAACTATGCTATTAGAATATGAGAAGCTAGCTTTAGTACAACCTATTACTCTAAAACAACTATGGGCTTTTACAGCAAAAGTAGGAGACGTACGCTATATTAGGCATATTATTAATATTGCTGTTTAAGCTACTTTAGCCTCTTTAAAAGCAACACTAGATGAAGGCCTAGAGGCATATTAGCTTGAGATTAGGGTAGCACGAATACCACTTACTTCTAAAAATGATATCGTCACTGTTCTTGCTAAGCTCTAGCGTCATATATATGTGTTTTGGAACCGCTACAGATGGAAAGACGCCTTAAAGAATCAGTGTAAAGCTACAAGTATCAAAGTCTGTCAGTTAACTCTTAATATGCTAGTCTAATGGAGCTCAACTTATCATATGATTAATATAGCTTTAAAGCTTCAAGTTCTAATTACAGCTTTATGCACATCATAGCAACTTGATATTAGTATGAGAGATATCGCTTTAACAGCAGTAGACTAGGCTACACTACATGACTTATTAAAGCTATTCTATATCTTCGTCCGCCTAACTAAGAAGTTACAGGGCTCTTCTTATCCATCTCTCAACTACGCTATTCCGTAGTATATGAGGATAATTAAGAAGCTTGAAGATATGAGAAGTGAGCTACTAGAACAAAGCCTAATTACTACTGCTACTTCAATTACGTTAAAGAAGCTTAATGATTACTATACTCTAGCTACAAATCAGCAACAGAGCCACTCTACAATTGCTACGATCTATGATCCTTAGTATAACTTCAACGTCTTTAATATTATATGAAAAGATAGCACGTACTTAACTAAGAAGAATAGGGTAAAAACATAGTGGCAGGACTACTTCTATTAATATTCAGGCCGCAAGTCTAATATTCAAGCAGCAGACGTTATGAATAGTATTGAAGCTAAGGATCTAGATATAGAGCAAGCTATAAATATCAATATCAACTTAGAAGATGAGCTATACGTATCACAAAGCCGCCATAATATTAAGCTAGAATAGAAGCAATGGATGAAGGAGCTAATAGTTAGTAGGGATACAGATATTCTTAAGTATTAGCAGAGTAAGCAATACTAATATCCATTGATTACTTCTATTACAAAGGATTACCTAGCTATTCCAGCTACCTCAGTAGACTCAGAACGAGTATTTAGTGTCAGTAGTGATATTATCACAAAGAAACGAAACTGATTATCGCCTTCTACACTTAGATATCTACTTTGCTTACGGAATTAGGGTGTTTTATCACAAGGCGACGACGAAGATAGCGGCGACGATGCAGATAATGAGAGTTAGAATAGTAATATACAGTTTTATATCAATATCTATTTTAAGCTCAAGTACTACTCGAGGTATTCGAGTACCGGTACTCGAATACCGGTACTCGAGCTTCAATTTTCAGTACTCTACTCGAGGATGCTCGAGTAGTACTCGGAGCGGTATTCGGGCAACACTAATCCCTATTAAACATACTCATAAGTTACATTAAGTCGGTGATTGAGTCAAAACACATATAAAATTATAACTCTGCTTTACGCTATTACTATTTCAAGACTTGTCCGTCTGACTACTTAATACTGGAACCTGAAATCAAGCCTTTTGTTTCCATCCGCCTCTCTCGATGTTGCATCTGCCTGGTAAATTGCTCGCTCCTCAACAGTCATCTCATCCCAAATTGCAGCTTTCCTCTTGTTTAGAGTCTGCAAATACAGCCTCTGCGCAACAAATGTTAACAATGAAAGGGCGCAAATAGATATGAGAACTTTGTTCCCCTGCTTGTAGTACGGCGAGTCGTATTTTCGATATATCTGAGAACCGATGAGTGACCCCACTTGGACAATGACGTTGTAAGTCGCAGCGGTAATGGCGCGCTTTTTGACGTCAAAGGTATTTTCTGAGATCCATGCCGAGACAATGGGGTGAAAGTAGGGATCTATAAGTACATTAGAGAGAGAAATGGATCACGGCTGAGGGAGACATACAGCCAGAGATCAACGTGATCAGTGAGAATCTAGACCATTCTCTGCCGCCATCAGGAAGAGTTATGAGAGCAGCTAGAAGCGGCAAGCTCCAAAACTCGCCGAAAAAGCAATGGAAAGTTCTCTCATTGAAGAATTCGCTGCTGTACGACAGAGTTAACATGGTGATAATCTGGATGACTGCCGAAGGCACAGTGAGCATGTTAGAGTTGAACGTGGTGAAGTTGAGACGTTTCAGGGTAAGCGTGAGATATGCCTGGACTGGGGTTGCCGGAATATAAGCCACAAGGCCGACGAAGTATAGCCCCCACATTGACTTATCGCTCCAAGCGCTCTTGATATCCGCAAATGTGGCTGGTTCTTTCAAGGCCGTGAGGCCCTTTGCTGGATCATCTCTTAAGATGCGCTACAAATGTTAGTTGGAATAGCCGCAACTACATTCTATTGAACTTACATTGATCATTATGGTCTCCTCTCGTTCAGTATACCATGGTTTTCTCCAAATAACACCGGATGTTAACGTCGGTGAACTAGGCAGATAGAAGAAACTCTTGACAGAGGTTAGCTCACGATGATGATATTAAATGTGACGTCTTACAATAATGCCAATCACAAACGTTAAGATGCCCTCGATCAGGAACAGCCAAAACCATCCTGGTTTTCCAGCAGTTCCGCGCAGCTCGAGGATTCCAGCTGCCAGGAGTGCTGAAATAACTCTCGCCACGTTAAGAGTCGACCAGAATGCGGCGAGCCGAATAGATAGCTCCTTCGATGTATAGAAATACGTTGCGAAGAGAATAGTACCAGGGATAAAACCACCTTCAAATGCACCGATAAGTGCCCGGGTAATGTAGAACGATGTTCTATTGGTCATCCAGGATTGAGCCCATGCTGTGGACTGTCAGTGGTTTGTTAAAGCCGATAATGGTTCAGAGTGCCTTACAAACTAAACTCCAGAGAACCATCATGGTTGGTAAGACGCGCCTAAACCCATATCTCTTGGTGATAATTTGAACAGGAAATTCGCAAACCATGAATGCAAGAAGTTGAATAGTGGTTCCCTATGACTTATGAGTATTTGGAAACAAAAATACTCGGAAAGGCAACTTACATTATTGTAATCATCACTGGTGAGGTTCAAGTCTTCGAGGATATTATCTGCTGTTGCATTTGATAAATTTCCACGATCAAGTTGGAGTCCAGCGAACTAAGATAGTTAGTTATATAGGACACAATGGATCTCCAATACCACATACCATAACACAAATCCACGACAAGAGATAAAGGTCTGTTTTCCGGATTACCCTTCTCTCCTCATCCGGAGTCCACGTGGCGCCGGGGTCAAATCTGTGGCGTCCCTCATAGTCCTCATGGGGAGGCAGAGCATCAGAAAGATTTTCTCGCCCAACTCGAACTGCCGATATCTTCGACGTATACGGTTCCCCGTTGTCTGATATTGTCCGCTGTATACCAATATCCTTCTCCATCTGATAAAATGTGTCGAGAAATTGAAGTAAAAATGCGTGATTAGAACCCCCTTAAATATTTAACGTTTACCGTTAGATATCAAAGTCAGCGATAGGTCAATGAAATGTAGAGGCATCTGTTCAAACTATATACAAAGTAGAAAGACCCGCCGCGTCGACAAACCTACACACCTCGGCATCAAAACCGTCAGCATATGAGTATATACGCCATGTTTGTCCACAATCGCGTGATACCGCCATCCCTTGTAAAGACATGGAGTTTACTCGAGAGCGCTGGGTTAGTGCAAGGTCCAAAGCCTGTTCGATAAGAGGTGGGAAAGCGGAGGGGATGCCACACGGGGACCCTGGCGCCGAGCCGCGATTTCCGATTCGCTTCAACTCCGAGAATTTCTCCGGCGACGGTCAGCGACAACACCTCGCTATGAATGAGGAGATAATTTAAACCCCTTTCGTGATAAAAGCCATTTCAAACATGTTTCTACACTCCGTAAATTTCACCGGAGAAGCAGTCGCGCGGAAATATTATAATTTAACGCGGCTGATTCGTAATATGGTCGATATCCCCACGAACAACCCTTGATACCACCATTCATTCGACTCTACTCTAGAAAACCTCAAACCACAGTAAAAGCCACACCTCAAGCACGTTTCTCTTATCTATTATTCGGTATTCCCACGAATTAAACCACGTTTAATCCAAATCATCTCTTCGTAGAAAGCTATTCCGTCAGAATGCCTTCCCAAGAGGCCACCGCCCCAGCCGGAATTACTACTGGCATTCGCGGAGGCAATTCTAAGGCTCAGACTAGATGCCTCAAGCCTCTCGTCAACTCTGGCTCCCTTGACAAATTTAACCAAGCCGATCTGACGCCTGTTATTGGTAGAGAGTTTACTGGCGTTCAGGTTCTAGACTTCCTCAAGGCAGACCAGCAGCTCATCGATGACTTGGCTATCACAAGTAAGGCAGGCTTCAATCAGTATACATGGTACCCTTGCTAACGGGGTTTTAATATCTAGTCTCAGAACGTGGTGTTGTCGTTTTCCGGGCCCAAGATATCACCCCCCAACAGATGAAAGAGATTGCGTTGAGGATTACCGAAGCTGGAGGGGCAGTAAGTCTTTCCAAGGTCCCAAATTCATTCCCAAGTTAATTATTCTACAGCCCGAATCATCTGGCCTCCATATTCATCCTCTGACAGAGGCTGGCAGCGAGCTCGGCGACCAGATCAGCGTCATTAGCAGCGAGAAGCAAAAAAAGGGCGACGGACTAACCCATCAACTGAGCGACGTATCTCGCTTTGCCAGTGCAGGATGGCATTCAGATATTACCTTTGAGCCCGTGTCATCTGATTATGCTATGCTTAAAATTCACACCCTGCCTGCCTCAGGTGGTGACACGGTACGCCTTTTCAAATGACAAATTAAAGATCTGTACTAATAAAACCACAGCTCTGGGCGTCTGGATACGAGATCTATGACCGCTTGTCACCAGCTATGCAGACATTTCTAGAGGGCTTGACGGCAACCCACGACGCGAGGTTCTTCCTCGATGAAGCAGAGCGTCTTGGAAATCCGCTCCGCGATGGCATCCGTGGCTCGCCGCTGAACTTTGGTTCCAAGCTTCAAGCCGAACATCCCGTTATCCGTACAAACCGTGAGTACCCTAGGTATTTTTCTGTAGGGCTAGTTAACTTACTCGTTACAGCTGTTACGGGGTGGAAATCAGTATTCGTAAATAAGGGGTTTACTACTCGCCTTAACGGCGTAACAAAAGACGAGTCAGATCTTCTCCTGAGCTATCTGTTCAACATTGTCACACAGAATCACGATGCGCAAGTCCGGGTAAAATGGAACAAGAATGATCTCGCTATTTGGGACAATAGATCCAACTGGCACTGTGCGACGTATGACTACGAAGTTGCTAGAGCTGGTGATCGAGTCTGTTCTTTGGGTGAAGCACCATATTTGGACCTAAACAGCAACAGTAGGAGGGAGGATTTGCAGTTGTAGATACAGGGTTCGTGGGAATCAAAATATACGATGAACGAACGACAATGAGGGCATATTATCACTCGAGTAAGTACTGTCACGAGATTGGGAGCTTATTTGAAGGCCTCAAACACAGTATATAACATATTACAATAATCAACTGGCAAACTAATCTATTTATCCAAGCAAGCAATACTATATCCAAACACCATCGCAATGCAAGAACCATCCTCCCCAACCATCTATCGCCTAAACACTAACGCTCCTCTTTGCAATCCCGCAAGTTGTCAAGCACTGCTCCACTCCCTTTGCAATACTCGCAGGAATCTTCCCCTTAAAATCATCGACCTGCGCCCCATCCACCGCCTGTCCAAAAGCAGCGCTGACCACATCCTCACTGAGAGCGAACAGCTCCTCTGCCACCTGCCCAGTGCCTGGGTCTTCCGAGTTGAAGCTTGCCACAAATGTAGCCGCCTCGCACCCGGGATTGAACTGTGTGTGCACACTGCCCTGGTAGAAGACCGTCATCTGGTTGGCGAGGATATCGTTCTGGATCAGGCGGCGCCCGCTCTTGGCGTCACCAGCGGTATTGAAGACGCCGTTCTCGACGATCATCTCTGTGTGAATCGTGCCTTGTGTGACGACCTGGAGCTCGGTGCCGCGGAGATGAACGTGGGGAGTGTTGAATCCGCATGGACCGAGGAACCCAACAGCCATCGCAGACTCTGTGCCAACAAGGGCTGGGAATGTCTTGCGGTTTGCGAGGTTGATGTCGCCGCCGAGGCCGCCTTTGCCACGGTTAACGTCGAAGTTGAAGACGAAGGAGGAGTGATCGGGGAGAAGGGCGATGCGGTCCGCGGAGGTGTCGGCGAGTGAGAGTTGTGCGGAGAGGGAGAGGGCGGAGTAGTCCCTCTGGGTGATGGGCGTGGCAATGGTGGTGGCAGTGAGGGAGAGGATGGTTGCGGCGAGGAATGGAGTGAGTTGCATCTTGGCGGTTTGGGGTGTTGTGTGGGTGTTGTGTGGGTTGGTATGGTGAGATAGGAGTAGGAGTCAATTGGTTGAATGTAGGAAATGATGCGCTGTAAAAAATGCTGGGAGGACTGAGAGAATCAAAGAAGAAGCTGATGATGGTGAAACAAAAGATACGACGATACAGGCGGATCAACAGTAGAGTTATATAGTAATACTTAGCACTGTCACATATATGCTAACTGCGCCTTCCGCCCCAGGCCATCGCGACAACACAACTCTATTCTCATCCCATCTCATCACAGCCCGACACCGCTTTACATCAACCATTCAATACACCAGCCCGTGCCACGTCAAAAATATGTCTCCGATTCGCCCACCACCCGCTGACGTGAGAAACAATGTCCAAAAATACTCCAGCCGCCAGCGCAAGCGCAAGCGAGCCAACCGCAACGACTTTGTTCGCCCTTCCCTGTCCGGATCGCGACACGCCCGAGAGGCCGGAAAGCGCCACACCACAGCGGCTGTGCACGTTTCGTTTCAACTCGGGAGGGTTCTGATCCGCGCAGGGCGTTGGACAAATGAGGAGATTCTGGGCTGTAGGGATATAAGCAATTCCCTCTTTGGGATGACAGGATTAGATCGGCGGGTAGTGCAGGATTCCGGGATTTGATGGGTTGTGGTTGTCGCGATGGCACAGAGCTTGGACAGGGGACAGCGGACATGGGACAGCGGTTCTCGAGATGAGATTAATTGTGATTAATTACACTTACGTACATCATCCACTACTGTAAGCAGCAACTGTCTTGCGCACTGTCAACAAGGTGTCAAAAGCTAACTCTGGCTTGAGTATGTTTTCTCGTCGATGAGTAACCTTAGCTAGCATAGCTAGAATTAGAATATTGAGTCCAGTCAGACACAGAAGTACCGTTCTGTACGTGGAGTTATTAATTAGGAATAGCTTAGCTTAGTCATTAAGTTTTCAATAAATGACGCCGATGGCGGCAACGGCGGCGACCACGCCGGCGACCACCCCAGCGCGGCGACGACTTATTTCACTCACCTGCAGGAGCAGATGCTCCACAGCATCAGGAGATCGCGGTGCAGACCGAAATGAATTTTCATATGGTGAGAGAGGTTGCTAGTATTGGCCGTATGATTGTGTTCTTTGTCATGGACAACGAGAAACTTGATAGCGTAAATACACGCCCTTTGGAGGGAGAGTAAGACTTTCGTACTTATCAGTATTTGTACCTATAAGTGTGAACATTTGAGTTTGAAACACACTCAACACGACCTTGAGTATATAATGGTTATGTCTCTATCTCTCAGCTCTTTATACTTTTGTCCTATGTTTGATATATTGTACACCTCACAAATCGTCCTCTCTCATAGTGGCAAAGAGTAGTATATTGCTTCCATGTAATATCAAAGGCTGGCGTTTCTATGATGCCCCATCCCATCCCGGGCCCCCGCCCCAAAAAATACCACCCATGCAGAACAAACGAAGTTGGCGTTGATTCATAACAAGAGCCAAAGATACATAAGCTTTCATGGCTAGGCGGTCTGGAGATCGAGAACGCGGTGTAATCTTGATGCAATCTCGATATAGTCGGGCTCATTTTCAAACGTAATAAAACCGTGGCGGATGAAAAAGTCCAGGACAATGCAGGCATTAGCTGGTGTGAACTCTCCTTTCGCAAGAGCCTCCTTCAGCTCTGGAACCGTCATGAGCTTGAACTCCTCAGCTTCATTATCGCCTGGGGTTGGTATGAGATCATTCGGGACCTTCATTTCGTAAACAAATTGGACTTCGAGGCTGACGCATCCGATCTCGCCACCACTTCTCTCGTCTGTGAAGCACAGGTAGTTTATAGTACCGCAGGCGACAGCATTGGTGCGAGTAAAATCCGGCTGGATGGAAGCCTCCTCTTCGGACTCACGCACTAGGCACTCGAACGGCTGCTCGCCAGTAGGTAAACTACCTCCAACGGTGCTGTCAAGCATTCCAGGGAACGTCCGCTTGGTCTTGGCTCTGCGAGCGATCCAGATGCTTGGCCCATCGGCGTTATCCTGGTACGCAAGCATTTGCACGCCATAGGTGATGATGCCGAACAAAGCAGCTGCTACTTTCTCAATGCTCATGACAAGTTCTTTTTTCGAGCCATAAACAGGGAATAGCTCGCCGGACCATTTACGAAGCGACCTGAAAGTATCCTTCTCGCGCTCGCTGGTAAGTGTCTCATGAATGATTCTGTTGCGTTCCGCGAGGTCTGATGCAACTAAAGTGACTGTATTTACTTCGTGATCAACCTTCCACTCGTCGCCCCATTTGAATTTATTTACAACTTCTTCGAGGAGAGTACCAAAAGAGTTCTCAAATTCAGAGACCTTAAACTTGTAGTACTTCTGATCTGGCTGTATCCTGCCGATGAATTAGCGGATACAATAATATTAAACGGGGATCGCGTAGAATTGACTCACTGATCGCAATCGTTCAGAAGGTCGATATTGCTCTTCAACTTCAGGGAGGACATACTTCGAGAGCTGGTCGCCGTACAGATCTGGACGTAGAAACTAGGGGAAATGCCAACCTGAATTCCCGTAAAAAAGGACACGCAGCTTAGTGATAGGGAAGTTGGATATACTTGTACAGTACATAAATATTTCCTTTGGGTGGGGAGATAGCTTCAAGGCGGGGTTATGCACGGGACATGGGGCTGAGAACGCTAAACGTACATGGGCCATTGCGGAGGACAGTGCTCCCAACGTCAACATAGCAGAACAGCCACGATATTCTCTCAATCCTTCTCGATAATGGAGAAAAAGCAAATATTCGCTTTTACTTGGACTGCCCCCCTACCCTGTCAGATGAATATTTTGTTCTTCCAAACTATCAGCTTCAACGTCGGGCGTTCTGGCGTCAATAAGTTACTCCCTGGCGTAGCAGTCCTCACACAAACTTCGATTGGCAGGTAAAATAGGGGTAGATCGTAAGTTAGCCGTTGCACAAGGTGTAACGCAATGGCCTTGTATAGCTGCACGCAACTACAGAAGTTTCCAAGTCGCCTGTAGATGAGACAATGTCTCTAGTCTACCCATACTATTTTATACAGTTATACAGGTAACCCACGAATGCCTCTATATATAGACCGACTTATGATTTGGCTTCCGGTCAGGCTCGTTCCGCCATGACTAGCGTCTGGGTTGTAGTAAGCACAGCGCTACGGTTATCATCTTCCTAAAATTTCTCACAATGTCTCGCAATCATGACCGCATGAGGTCGTAACTGTTTCACTACATTCCAGTTAACTAATCAGAGAATGCAGCAATATCTTCCAAGGTTATCAGCTGAACTGCAATCATGCCCTATTGCTTGGCATGTGAACAAGAGCGCACGGTATATAAAGGGGCTTCCCATTACTATTGATATCCGAGGACCACCTCGTGCAAGGCCACAGCCAACCACCTTTTCAAATTCGAAAGTCTTCATCAAAATATAACCCCCAATATAATTCAAAATGCAGCTAATTAAGTGTGCCCTATCTCTCGCTCTCCTGACGGGCCTCTCCTCAGCAATTCTTCCGATCGGGTACGGCCAGCAGCTCCAGAACAACGACCAGGCCAATCACTGGGTCGTCTGGGTGGAGGGGAAATCGGCATGTCCAAACACCCGCGCGCTCGGTCTGTTGGTGAAAAGTCCATGCGGCCAGAAGTTCATTTATAACGGTGATGAATAGTAAGTGCAACCTCTTTACTCGAGATCACAGAGCTCGAGTTCCATATAGCACGCGGCGCTTTTATCTATCCATAACTGAGCAAGTCGTGCTAATCATCATTTATTTGGCAGCCAGTTAGCGGATTGCGACCAGAGTAATGAACCAAAATCGGTCAAAGTAGGTGCTGAGAGAAAGAGCTGCAGACTTGACAGCGACAAGATCAACTGTCATGGCAGTACACACGACATTGTTAAGCATGGATATTGCAAATAAATGCAATCGCCGCGCCTGAGAAGAGGGTGGAAGAAATCTCAGGGACATAGAGCCGTGCTATTATCATGGTCGGTGTACTCAGAAACTATATAGCTCCTTCATTCTTTAGGGGTTTGGTGGGGGGGGTTGCGTGGACAATACTTGGGACGTTCGCCATGTCGTTGGTAGAAAATCTAACAGTCGTTACTGTCCGTGACAATGCACAACAAATATGATATGAGTATTGGTCTGATAACTTATATACATAAAATTTTAAGTCCCACCAACTTCTATACCGCACCAGTCAATCCACTGAACTCATTCATTTCCTCACCGCACTCCTTAGTCACTCGCACACCTCGCATTACTACCTCCACAGTCTGATGCAAACCCGTAGTCGCAGCACGCCCCACCGGCGCCGCACTGGAAAGCATGAGATGCCACTCGCTTCGTCTTGACGGCGTACGTGCCGGCGCCGACGATGCAGCTGCCGCAGTATATGCCTGCCTTGATCCCGGTCACGCACTTGCACCCATTGGAGCTGCACGCACGAGCCTCGAGGCCAGACGCATTCACGGTCGCAATAGACGCGATGAGGAGGAGGATGGCAGATTTGAGTTGCATTGTGGCGGGAGGCTGGGGATGGGATATTGGTTAGCTTCAGAGCTGTGCGATGAGCCCAGGTACTAAGGGGTCTTGGTCTTACTTGGTTGGACTTTGGGATCGATAGATATTGTTTCCTAAGTGTATGGAGTTTTCTTGATATGTTTATTTGGGGAATCAACGAGTTTAATGGGGTACAGCTTCATATTTATACTCCGTTGTTGATATTTCTTCGGCGGTACTTCCCTTTTCTCTTCGCAGCAACACAATGCCCGTCTGACATGTCAACTCTAATATAAAGGCAGAGCTAAGCAACCCTAGAGCCAGAATCCTCGAGAGTTCGAGCCTAAACCAGGATGGTTTTCCGGCTTGGACGACAAGGGTAGGTTCTTAGCCGATGGGAAAGCGGTGAGAAGTAGTGAGATCTTCAGCTAATTCGCTAACAGATGGAGCACATGGCAAGTTACCGGAGTAGGATTACCCCACTACCCCACCATGACGCAGCATGTTTCGTTGTTTAAACAGGCAGGCCAGAATAACATAGCCGGCGTAATCATAGAACGTTACAGTACCTTTGCTTTGTATAATCTTCCTAAAACGAAAGTTATGGTAGTAAGATGTACAATTGTTTACCCTCTCGACGGTTGCAATCCCTGTAATGCGGGGTAGCCAGTCCCTAGAAAAGCTTGAAACTCAATCTCAAGCCACTGTATTTAATGGCGAAGGAGGCGCAAATTTAGCTTGTTTGGAGAACCCCGACTATTTGTGTACGCTGAATTCAATTGTGGCTTGCTCCGTTGAATGACGGCTATAAACATATGTACATTCGTAGCTATAAAATATATAAACAGTACAGCCCTCAAATTAAAATGAGTTATGTACTGCGATTCTTTGAACAACCCGCATCCCACTTTTGGGTCATCATAGTCCCAATATATGACAAGATAGCCTCTTAAAGCTACATCCGAAGCATGAATCTGCTTTAACCTTTCTAAGCACCTACGTAATAGATGTCAGGCTTTGGCGGTGTCTCCATACCGTCACCGAGGAAGTAATCAACGTGGTGAGACTGCATGTAGCCCTTGAGTGTCATGGCATTGCGGTAGGCCGGGTTGTGCGCCAGCGTATAAAGGCGGATGTCTGACGGGATATTGGTGCTGAAGATGAGGAGCTCATCGTAATCGGCATTGGTAACAACAACCTCCTCGCGCCAGTCACCCAGAATGTCACCGAGGAAGAGTGGGTTTCGGGTTGACGAGGCACCACCGTAGTCGCTGATCTTGAGGAATCGTGGCATCTTGCCAGACACAGATGGGTTCTCCCAATCCCACTGCTCGAATTTCCCGTCGTTGTAGAGTTCCATGACCGCGTCGCCATCCCACCATAGACCTAGTTGTGGCCATGGTGCTAAAGAGGTGTCCTCCTCGGTGAGCTTGTTAGTTGCGGCGTTGTAGACGCCGTCAAAGGCCCAGACCTCCATTCCAGGAGTCGTTGGGTCAATGTCGCCAGCCATGCCGCGTGCAACATCGCCTACCTCCTCGCCATAGTGCTCCCAGATAAGCTCACCGCTGGAGGCATCGTAGTAATACTCCATAAGGAGGCTGGGGTTATCTTGCTGGATGCCGTAACCTTGAAGACCTTCGCGCGATGGATCCATCTTGGTAATATGGAACCGGTCGCCATGACCAATACCCGCATCCGCCAACGAATACCTCAAGGTGCCGTCGCCATTGAGAGCAAAGCCAATCTCGCAGACTTCGTCCTTTCCATCGCCATTAAGATCAATAATACGAGTATTATGTCCGTCTGAGGCACTCTGGTCACCTCGCAGCCATCTCCATGCCAAATCGACAGCCTTGCCGTCAAAGGTCCAGGCGGCCATGATAAGGTTGAATGCCCCCTGGCCCGGCTGACGATTCTTCAAAAATGCCACAAGGTGAGGCGTAACACCGTCTAAATAGCCGACACCAAATCGGGCTGCAAGGGGGCCATCGGATATGTAGTCGTTTTCGATCTGTGCAGTGGCTCGTAGTGCTCCTGTCTCACCGTTGATAAACGCGACATATTGGTCGTCATCACCATCGCCATCCTCGAATGTTTCTCCATCTCCGAATACGACGCCGTTTGCAATTCGTAAACTTGGGGTATGGTTAGTTATATGAGCATTTAAGGGGTTGGGGTTTGGCTTACGCAAGCTCGGCCTTTCCATCGTTATCAAAGTCATAGACCGTCATGCCATCCCAATGGCCGACGTTTAAAGCCGATGAGCCAGGCTCGATGTTGTCTCGGTTCTCACTGTTTGGTCCCATGTTGATCTCCCAGAGGAAGGTTCCGTCACTGCGATAGGCTTCCAGAGTAATGGGTGCCGTCTGTCGATCAATCACATAGTCGTACTCCTTCAAACATGTCAGTCACCTGAAATCAACCATGTGGGTCACACAAGCTACTTACTCCGTCTCCATCGAGATCGCCAACCCAGAGGTATTTGATGGCACCGCCAGCTTTGATTGGGATCCTGACGACAGGCTCTTCAGCATTGTCGGCAGCTAAAGTAAACGAACCGCTTTCGTCCTCCTCCTTGCCGTCGAGTACTGGCCTCACATGATACGTGTTGGACTCTCCCAAATCGGGAGACAAGTCCTGGAAGTTGGTGCCGCCAGTGAGGACCTTGGAGTTGAGAAGCTTTGGGTCGCTGGAGCCGGTGGCTCTGTAGACGTTGAAGCCAATGTCTTCATCGTCAAGCCCCAGCAGCCGCCAGCCTACCAAAACGGCCGTCTCATTTGAACGGACAGCCACGACGCCACGACCTAAGTTCTCCATGGGTCTCTGAGCATATGCAGCAGGCGTGAAGACCGCAGTAGTAGCGGCAACCGCAATGGCGATCTTGGATAAAACGCCCATAGTTTCTGATGAAAACTGAGTCGCCTGAATCGGATTGGGGAAGATCGATGAGGATAAGAAAGCCAGAAACCTTCCATGATAGCATCTTTATATAATTGAAGTTTCCTTATGTAGATCTCATCAGTCAATAGATGTAAACGGAGTTTCGGTGGATTTGTAGCGGACAGTCGTCCGGCTGCCGATCTCCTGAATGCAAAGACGAATTATCGTCATTGGACGGAAATAGACAATTGTACGTGCCCTTAGTTTCTCGGGCAAAGACTATCTCCGCACTATGGAAATGTCAGGTTCATGCATGCCCCTCTCATCTGATATATCCAGCGTATTGATCACGCAACGGGAACTTATAACACCCGTGGCGCTATGTGTGGGGTATGTAGGGCCACTTGGGTTTTTATCCGAGCACCTGTATCTCCTATCCGTAAAAGATAGCTGTTTACTAGCATATTCCGGCTGATTGAGGTTGGAAACACCATTTGTGAGTATTCTGCGGGCATTCATATCTTGTCTAGGACAGGAATATGGCTTGCACAGCATCCATGGGATCTTTACAGTCGGGAATCCGCATCGAAGCATGCCGAGTTTAAAGGCGAATGCCGAACCGAGAGGCACCCCACAAACTGCGCCCCGCAAATACTCTAACTTAAATCCCGGATAGCACCCTTGGCAAAGCCATGGACAAGGGTCGGTCCAATGGAATAACCTTCCGACCTTCAGATGACCTCAATGAGGCCCGTTCGCATCAGCAGCCACGGGTAATAGGGCAAATAAAAACACCAGCACAGAACCCAAAGATCAACGAGTCGTTTCTTCAAGTGGTTTACTCGGCACGGAATCCACGATTCGCAGCGGTCATGGCAGGGGGCTCACGTGGAGTTCATGACCGGCCCGGCGGGTGGTGAGGCTCGGCGGGATGGGGAAAAGCACGATGGCGCTCATCGATCGTCAGACAGATTACGCAACATATGCCACTCTTACGTCGTCTGCGTAAAAATAATATACAGATCTAATCTACAACTCCACCTTGATCCACGCACATAGCGTGCTTCGCCGTAGCGTGCCCCGTTCCTTGCGAAGAACATTCTCCTTCCGCAACGCGTTCGTGAGGGGGTTATACGAGCAGAGCACGGCGCGCAGCATCCCGCCTTCACTCCCGCATATTAGCGCCACAGTGGGGGGGCGGGGCGCGGAGAAGATGGTCACCGTTAGACTTCCCTGAGTGAGAGTTTAGTAAATGCCGAACGGGATCTAGGGAAAGGCCACTTACCGTGTCAAGGAGGGTGAATATTTGGTGGCCCGTTGGTATGGCCTCCATATCAAGTGTTGGTGCAACGCCTTTCCGGGTGAGGGCGTCGCGAGAGCAGAGTAGGCCGCTAGAAGCGGTGTAGCTTAAGCGCCCTGTATTGTTCCCAAATACCAAGCTTTCGAGTCGTTCGATGGGTATCATTTCTTGGAAGCCTACCAACCAGGACTGAATTTCCTCGACTTCTCCGCCAAAGATAAATGGCAAGCAGAACGGTGTAATGAAACCTATTGACAAAAAGACCAACGGAGCGATATATACCAACTTCCACAGATAGAAACGCATAAGCCTGAGTTCCCGTGGTTGCGTACCACCATCAAAAATGATGACAATTTCCGTTATCGCCGCTGTGAGGAGGAATGTGAAGGTAAACGCCATTAAAATCAACTTCAAACCTAGAGTCCCTAGAACCCAGGACTGAACAAACGATTTCCTACTCTTAAATCTCATTCGCGGAATCTTCCCCCATTCAATAGACGCCGCATGACATCCATCAATAATGACCGCCTCGTCATTACAGATGCCCGCAACTTGGCACATCGGCTCAACATTCCACAAACTCGCCCCCAGCCCATCTTCCACCCCTAGCCAACCCCTCTCCCCCACCGCCCTCAGCGGCAACATACACACCATCCGCTCAATAATGCGATCACTGTCATTCTCCAAGCACAGCCTCGCCAGCGCCTGCTGCTCCGAGTCCGAACTATCCATACTAGGCCGTTTCGTCAGCAGCCCCATAAGCGCATACGCCATGTCGCCCTCCTGGAAGGGATAATACTCCAGCGACCGCATCGCCCCCAGTGCAACACTGAACAGTTCCAACCGCGTCAGCGTCAGCAGTCCCGAGAAGTGCTCTGCTAGCAGCCGGAACTCCTCTTTCCGGCCCTTGCCTTGCACTTCCATGCCTGAATCATCGGTATATGGAGCGGTCCACGCCCGCGCCGGTAGGGACATGATGGGAATTGTCTCTGCCCCGCCGCCACCGTGGACATGGATGGCATGTCCTGGGGCAAGGAGACACTCGGGAAGACACCAGAGGCGCTTCCCGAAGCGGGCGAGCGAGTTGCGCACCTCTTTATACTCGGGGAGGAGGACGTGGACGGCTGCACAGCCGCGCACGACGTCGCTGAAACGGTGGACGTCGTCGGTTGCCTCGGGCTGGTGGGGGGAGCGAAGGTGGTCCATCCAGTACGCGTTGAGGTTTCGGTCTTCAACTATAGCTTCGGCGCGCTGTTGGAGGGATAGGGAGGCGGTGGGGGTGAGGGTGATGCGGCCGGTGGCGTCTG
This sequence comes from Pseudogymnoascus sp. BL308, assembly GCA_001630595.1. NCBI lineage: Eukaryota > Fungi > Ascomycota > Leotiomycetes > Thelebolales > Thelebolaceae > Pseudogymnoascus > Pseudogymnoascus sp. BL308. Next base: position 8,613 of record LMYD01003075.1, on the reverse strand, counting down.
CTTCTCGCTCGAATTGGTTGGCTGCATAGCTGATGAAGAGGTATGGCTTATCGGCGTGGGCGCCGTCGTCGTCTACTATTTCCCATGACTCTCCAACTTTTAGGAATAGCTTGCGAGGCCGATAGAGTCGCTTTTGCTCTGCGCTGCTCGTGCTTGGTGCTGGCACCGCGTCTAGGTTACTGCAGGCATGTTTTGGATACTCGTGACACTCCCCTTTAAACTCAGGGTACTGAGTAGTTATATCTTGAATTGTATGCGTTCCAGGTTTCATAGACTCCGGATCCTCAACGGTCGACAAATGGAGAACCGCAAAGAGCGGGGACAGTATCACCGCCTTCAACACTGCCACGAAACAAGCTAGAGCCGTCAATGCCGCGTTATCCTGTCCCTTGATACCAGCTATCACCCACGGATAGGCTCGCAGGGCATATGACGCATTGGTCTTTGCCTTCACTGTTTCCCACGTCCCAAACGACTGCTGTCCGAGTTCTGTACAGGGCTGCAGCGACTGAACCACCAACGGACGGAGCCGCCCATTCTTGGGATCGATATATTGCTGTCGTTCGCCAGGTGCTTGTTCTGGATCATCATGGTAAGGTAGCTCTACACTCAAGGGCGCATTCGAATCCGTAGGCAGCAGCTGGACCTCCTGGTCATCAGCCGCACGGCATATCAAACCCCGTATCGTGGACAGCAAGCCGCGCATCTTGGAACATTTGTGCAGTTCAATTAGGGACGCTTATAGTTGAGCGTTTGCGGGGTTTCCACAGACCAGAACTCTTCTCGAATTGGGAGGACGGCTGTAGATATGTTAAACGTGGGGATGTCTGGGAGCGGGACGGCCCTACAGGCTCCCGGCCCCCGTGATGTGGGGCGGATCTTTAAATAGACCAGGGATGCACGCTAACGAACCGCACACAAGGCTGAAACTATTCTTACCGATCGATCATCATCTTTCGTGTATATATGGGGCTATCATTTGCCTCCTAGTGTCTGTTGGTGTAGGTTGATGGCTGGCAGGTGGAAAGTTTGCTACCAGACTGGGTTGCCTGAGTTGACACGGATACTGGCAGTAGCAATCATTTGCATAGCCGTAGTCCAGCTCTCCCATTGGTATGGCGTTAGGCAATTGTCTCAGAGCACCACCCAATGGGTCACTGCACTCAACTGCTCAGGGCCAGAATAGGGGCCTTGAGCAAATACAAATAGTACGTGGAATCCGTAGAATAGTGTTGTAGTTCAATCGTTTAATATATTCCTATTCTGTCCTATTTACTGTGACTACTCTGTTCCGTCTGCCGAGAGATCGATTACAGTGGCCGGGGATTGCCATATAATATTGGCTGAGGATCCCCGTACCCCGGAATTACTCCCAACACTGACCGGTTGAGAGATTACTACATTTCGTCCCCTACTACAAGTATGCAGTCTGCAGCTAAACAGCCTCACCAGCATTGCTAATACTATCTAATCTAGCCCACTTTGGACTCCATGGCTGATCTGGGGGCTACAATGCCCAACAGAAGCTGTGAGGCTACAGATGTAGTTCAGCGAGGCCAGGGAGCTCTTGGGAAGAGCGCCATTGTCGCATTTGTCACAGATGCGTCCCAGGGGTGTGCTAGCACTGAAACCCCTTTGGAGTCGGCCCTAGAGCCTTTGGTAGGGTATCCTCCCCCTATAGCAGCAGTACTAACTCAACCTAGCCCCATGGCAATGATTTGCCGCCTGGGACTGTGTGTCATTGTGTGCCATGCCAGCACGCTAGGGGATTGAGACCAGTTGCTTCGATTTCAACACAGGATCCTAGTGTGAAGAGTCGCCTTGGCAAGTTTCTTCACTTGCTATACAAGAAGCATGGCAGGGAGGCTAGGGCTACCATCCAGTTATATGAGGCCTCACCACTCCAGGGGGCACTGGAATCTGCTAGCTTAGTCTCAGCAGAGATAAGTGGATTTGAGGATTTTATAGGGGTACAGGATGGAGGTAGTGGTCCTATGCAGGGGGACGGTCTGGCTATGATGCTAAGGTCTGTAATGCTAGGGGAATGGCACTTCACTACAAAGGCAAATATTGTTATGGCAGATGCTATCTGTGCAACAGCAGGGATGGATATAAAAAAGCGGAAGAAGGCTGTGGTGCAAGAGGCTCTGAAGACAGTGCCATACTTTGAGCGTCGCCTGAGGTTTGAGTTTCTCCAGGCACATAATTTCCAAGAAAACATGAGGGGGTTGATTTCCTATCTACACCTGAGATGTTTGGGGACGCAGTGGTTGGGCTAATGGTATTGTTACCAGATGACTTTAAGTGGTCTAAGGCAGGGATGCTAGGCATGGGGGTTACAGAGTCTGCTGGCACAGTGGCAGGTGAGGTGATGGGAATACTGCCTAGGCTCGTTGAGCTTGCAAGGGGGCTCACTCCATGTGCAAGGACGATTACTGCAATGCCAAAGCTGCCAACTGCCACAGAGGAGTAGGCTTGTGCTGTCTGTTGATATCAACAGTGCTATAGGTAATTATAATTATAATTAGTTGTTTACATGGGAGAAGTCGAATATAAATCATTTAACTATGTAGCTTGGCAATCGAACTATAGTTGATGGCGCTGATCTCATGGGAGATGAGGCGGATTTCATTTGTATCGTTCTCTTGGAGGAACTCTCACCGATTAGATAGGGTTGGGCATTGATGTTGACGCGCACCATGAGCCAGCCCCTTGTCAAGAAATTATCTGGGGTCTACTCAGCTGCCTAATAGAGACATTACAAATACGCACATGGCATAAGGCTCTCAATCACTCAAGGCTAGAAATCATGTAGACAGGCCGAAGATATTGACAGACTGTACATATTCCAGACTGTACATATAACACATTCCCATCCCACCTTCCCACAACAAACTCGCACGCTAAAATACAAGTCTCGTTAAGTTAGTTCCCCTCGCCACCCCCCATCTCACACCCTCTTCCTCTTCTCTACCGCCCCCTTCAGCGCCCTCAACTTCTCCTCCGTAACCTTAATCGCAACATCTATCTCCCTCCCCTCCACCGGCGACACCCCCCTGTCCACCACGGGCGGTGCCCCGCGACCTATATCACCCGCACCCCCCACAACCCCCTTCCCAACCCTCTCCTCAAGCCACTCCCAAAGCTCGCTCTCCTCCCTCCTCCAAACCTCTTCATACGCAATCATCCGCTCCGCGCTCCCCCACCTCTCCATCCCCCCTCCCCCTCTACGGTCTCCAAATCCAAACCACGCTGCCACCAACAACCCCACCAGGAGGCCGTACACCATATTCGCGCTCCCCATCGACCCAAACACATCCGCTACCGGCCCCAGGACCCCATGCAGCGGCTCCAAAACACCCCAGTCCGCCTTCTTAGCTGCGGGCTTGGGGGAGGCGGAGGAGGATGGCGTGGTCTTGGTGGCGGACTTGCGAGTCTTGCGCTTGCGCCCGTTGGGGCCCACGGTGGTGCGTGCGGGTTGCGAGATGGCGGTGCGGAGGGCAGCGATGATGTCGCGGGCGTAGGTGGTTTGGCCATCGTTGGCTCCCTTTTCGATGGGGCCTAGGGGTGGGTGTTAGTTTGTGTTCAGAAGAGTAGAAAATGGGATACATACCTCGTAACCAACTCTTCCCAGTCCACTCAATCGTACAATTCATCTGTAACCTCGTTCCACCTCCCTCCGCCCACGTAAGACAGTACTTCGTCTTGGTGGTAAACACATTCCCGCTCGGCACATCCGGCGTCGCCGTCGACACCGTGACACTAACCGCCTTCTCGAGATCCATCGCGTCCAGATTCTCAGTGATGACACACTTCGTCTGACGCGGTCCGATCGCGCCGTTCAGCGGCTTGATGTACGAGAATGTCCGCGACTTCGTGTCGCCTCCCAGACCGCGCTTATCCTCCATCGACAGCTCCGTGCACTTCTGATCCACTGTCAGCCAGCGCGACATCCACGCTGCCGACCCCGGGCCGAACATGAGGTTGTAGACCTTGCCCAGCGGCGCGGGCACCACCTCGTCTGCTAGCACCTTGTCGTAATGCGAGTCCTGGTCCGCGCACTCCGTCGGCGCGTGTGTTGCCGGACCAGGCGCGTCACCGCCGACAGGGCTGCCCTCCTTCTTCTCGGCTGCTGAGCCGTTAGCAGCTGCGGAGGGCTTGCGCGGCGCAGGCTTGTCCGGCGAGCCTTCAGACGCCGCGTAGCTGCCAGAGCGCGCGGAGAAACTGAGTGCGTCATCGCCATCCTCGTCCTCGTCGTAGATACCGTCTTCGTCAGAGTCGGATTCTGAACCAGAGCCTCCGCTCACGCTCGGCCAGTCGTCTTTTTCGGTTTTATCACCTCCGCCGGGTTCGTCAATGCGGACCCCGTTCAAGGAGGAGCGCAGGCTAGGGTGTCCGAGCTTCCAGATATCGACGATGAGGTCGTAGGTGGAGTCGCGGCTGGTGAAGGAGGCAAAGATGTTCTTGCTGTGTAGTGTGGAGATCATGAGTCCGTTCTTGAAGACTAGCGCTGTGCTGCGCTTCTCGACAGAGACGATCTCGTCAAAGCTCATCACGAGGGTTGTCACCCATCCGAAGATATTACTGCTGAAGCAAAGGTGGCCTTCAGAGACGTAGAGACGACCATGCGCGAGGATCTCTCGCTGCAGAGCACAGCTGTAGTCTTCAATCAGGTAGTCATCATCAGGGACGCTACGGAAGAGCTGATGGAAATCGCGGTTGCGCTTCTTGCTCGCCACGGCGAAACCAGTCACCTTCGGCGTTGCTCCTGTAGCCATGCCAGCTCCGAGGGTTGTCCCCGTCGCAGCAGAACTGTTCCGTTTCCGGCGTGTGTTTTCCCGAAGGGCACTGCGGATGCTGTTGCTCCTGCCTATGCCTGCCCCAGCCCTCCCATCAAAAATGCTCCCGTTCTGTGGGCTGTGATCACCAGCCACACTAGGCTCAAAGGCAGGCCAGGGCTTTGTATGCAGCCCCTCGCCATTCATCGGCGGTAGGTCCACTCTCTCGGCCGTCATGGCTGGGCTAGCAGCGCCAGAGCGTGCAGTGTCTTCTGGCCCCATAGTTGCAGCGCGGCCCCTATTCAACTGATTTTCGTTGAACTTCGCAGACGTAGGAGTATTCAAAGCGCTGTTTGATTCGACAATTCCAAGCTGGCTTAGACTGAGATCTCCCATGCCCAAAGTCTTCACAGCTGGCTCCTTTGCCTCCGAATCACTCCTTATCCTGTTGTCGTCTATAGATTCCACCTCAACGTCGTCCATAGGAGGTGTTACTATCGTCTCTTGTGTATTGCTCCTCGTTCTCTGCTGTCCCGGTAAGGTAGTGTTGATGCTATTTGTCAGGGTATTTGCTGCGTTCTGCGCCGCCGAAAAGACCGATGAGAAGAAGCCCGTCTGTTGTGAGTTACCAGGGGTAACAGATCCGTTCTCCGGCGTCGGCGTGAGAGGCGCTGATGTGATATTTGACAGCTTGCTCGGCCCTATACTATTCCCGCTTGCTAATGATCCTGAGCGAATGCGTCTGTGTGATATCATGTTCCCCGACGGGGACGTCACCACATTCGGATTCGTCGAGATCGGCGAGCCCGAGAAGCGCGGCGAGGCGGTGTCGGTTGGAGTCGGAGGTGTATTGACTATAGCCGGCGCAGGCGCAGCATTCTCTATCGTTGTAGGAGGTGTGCTCGGCCGGCCATTCGTCTCTATCTTATATGGAATCTTTGGGTTCTTCACGCGCTCAGGGGACGCCAGCTGTGTTTTCACCTCTGCCGACTGCTGCTGCTGCTGCGGTGACTGCCTGTCGGGGAAGATAGAACCGAGCCGCGCTGCGACGCTGCCTCGCCTGTTTGTATTGGAGCTTGACTCCTTTTCCTTGCGCACTGGTGTCGAGCCTCTCGATTTCCGCTCGGGGCTCGAGCTCGGACTGGGCGCCTGGCGCGGTGTGAATGCCTCTCTCAGTTTGCCTACTGGAGACGCTGACCGCTTCGCCTTCAGCTCGTGGGGAGCCTGTAGGGACGCCGTTGTGGGAGCTGGTGTGGAGGCGGTCGTGGGGCGCGAAGGGCGCGCAGGGGATTTCGTAGGGGATGCAGTCGCGCTCGATTGTTCGGCAGGAGCGTTGTTGGGTACGTTTGAAGAATTAACAAGAGGTGAGGAGGTCGTCAGATAACCGATGTGTGACGGGTGCGACTTGAGCGGTGGTGCAACGAAAGGTCTGTGGGAAGCAAGGAGCTGTCAGAAGCCAAAGAGTGTATGAAGGCTGACGGGCCGATGCGCCAAGCAAACAGTCAAGAAAAACGGTGAAGTGAGTGAGTGTAGCTAAGCAATTGCAGTACAAAAGAGAGTGATGGTATTGTGATATGGGGGAAATGTAAATATAAAAGAATTTTAGGGGAATTTGGCATGAAGTTGGGGGAGTAGAAAGGGTAGAAGTTGTGGTAGTTTGGGGGGGTTGAAGTTGTGTCTGACATGGGCTGAGGTGAGGGTCCGGGTGGAGGGTCAGGTTCGGCGCAACTGAACGCCTTGCTGTCTCGCTTCTGACGCGGCCAGCAGCGGTCAGTGGATAACAAACGGCCAGGACAGTGGGTAAAAGCCACAGAACTGCACAATAGTGGAAAGCCACAAGGCACCAGAGAAACTACTCTGACGACTTGTACAGTAGCTTTGGTAGCTGCAGTTCAGTAGCCACGACCAAACGTGGGATTGAAGCTCAATTGCCCCATACGTACCCCGTATCGCTATACGCGTACAGAGCTGCATTTGGCCATTTGGCCGTTCGTGTCTCTATCCTGCCTCGGTCGACGTCGTATATGTAACACGAGTAAAGTACCCGAGTAGTATAAATATATCAGAAAGAAAAGGGTGCACTCACGACTCTTCTTCATCGTCAGATTCGAAGATCAACAGGCTGGAACGATCGCCCTCGACGTCGTCCGTCCGTGCTGTTCCCGCCCCCAACTCCCTCTCTACATCCTCAGCAGGCCTATCCTCCAGCGTCCCTCTCTCCGCAACTGCCCTCCCCCTCGCCGCCTCTTCTGCCTCCCGCTGCTCCTTCTTGTGTCTCCGGCGCGAGCGTATCCGCCGCGGCAGCAGCTTGTCGATGCCGTGGTTCTCGCGCAGCTCGCCCAGGCTATGTAAGCTGTCGGAGTTGCTGCTGTGCCGCCCCGTCGACGAGAAGGACGACAGCAGCGCACCGTGCGCGTTGTCGCCATTGCCATTGCTGCCGTCGCTGATCGTCGAGCTCGTGTCGGCGGTCTGGGTGCGGCGCGTGGTCGGGGGCGGGTTGGAGTTCATGCTGACGCTGCTGGTTCGGGAGGTGCTCGTACGAAAGGGAGAAGGGTCGTCTGTTGATGGCGGCATTGTGTTGAGGTGAGCAATGCTCTGCTATGCTAACGAGTGTAGTTCGAAGCCGTTGAGCCCGTATTGAAGTCGCAGGATCCCAAAATCGCAGGGGGGTGTTTGGCTAAGGCTGTTCTGCCATGGGGAAGGCCTAGCCCTTGAGATGGCTCAAGTCGAAGGTGTTCTCTCCGTTCGCTATCCGCTGTAGGTTGTAACTCTTCTCGATGATTTCAAGCAGTTGTTATGGATATACTCCGTATATATAGATATATTACAAGTCAAAGGAGTTCTACAGAGAGGTAGGGGACAGATACGGGACAGAGCTCGTAATTATGGGATGGATGCCCCGGCTCAGACGGCTTAGCGGATGATTCAAAACTTGGATGGGTACATTGTTTCTTACAGGGAACCTCAACAGCTTCAAGTATTTATTTATTTATTATTTTCTCTGTATTTCTGGGTAAAATATAAACAATTATACAGAATTTTTCCTGTGCTCTTCAAGAACTAGAAAGGCTCATATGTAATTATATTCACATCTCTTTTCTCTGTAAACTGTCCATCTCGTAGCACTTAAAACCCACGTGGATTCCCTGTCAAAGCCCACCAACGTCATCCCCACACACTAAAACAACTCAGACTCAGCCTCCTTCAGCCTCGCCGGAACAGCTGCCTCCACATCACCTTACATCACTCACCTCACCCGCAGCCTCATTGATTCCAGGCCATCTGTTTCCGGCGCAACAACACCAAACCATTCACTACTACACTGCAATAAGAACAACATCTTCGCACTGTACTGGACATATGATCATGCCATCTTGATCTGCTACAAACAGCTCCAGGACACCTGCGTACTCCCCACCATCTCCAACCATGGAGACCGCGCCCTTAACTCAGGTTCGCCATCCCCCCAGGTTGCCTCATCGCACACTCCAGCTAACCCTCTCTATTCCAGGCATACGACCATGCCCAGGCGGCCTCCATCGCGACTCATGCCTCCGACCACACAGCGGCAATAACAGCCCACACCGCAGCCGCAACCTCCTTTGCGAACGCCGCCACCACCACCACCAGCCCCGAAGCCCTGCGCATCCTCGCCCTCCTGGCAACACACCACACAACCCTCTCCAACCTCCTCGTCGCCCCCAACCCACCCCCCACAATCACCGACGCAGACCTCTCCACCACCGACGAAGCCCCCATCTCCACCTCAGCCGCCGTCGCCGAGCTGCGCGCCAAATCCTCCTCCTCCGCCCCACCAACCGCACAACAACCCACA
>LMYD01003074.1:0-25847 GCA_001630595.1 Pseudogymnoascus sp. BL308 | reverse complement strand
TACATACAAATTACTATGGTCGGGTACTTACGGTCGCAATTTGAGTTGGCGCAACTTGCTTCCACTTTTAAGCGAGTTGGCGCAACTCGCTTCCGACCACGATTATGATACACTCATGTGACTTGTGTAGAAAAGCGAGAAACCCACTAAAAGACCCCTTACTTTAACCTACGATAACTTTTTCTATATAACTTTATCCCATACGCTGCTGCCGCGGCCGGGTGCTAAGACGCTCCACTTTTATCAAGAACATCAAAATTCCAGCATAGTTCAATATCGCAATAGCATTTTGAAATACTAACCTATTTGCCACACAGACTCACTCTAATCCATTTCCCATACAGTGTAGCCAAGGCGAATTACAAGCGTCCATTGCTTTTCCTATTGCGCCAGATCCAAAACGCCATAGTAGTCGTCCGGGTTGCCCATTTGGTCCATAATGGAAAGAAACTCGTAAGACGAGATACCAATATTATCAAGAAAATCATGATTCGTCGTCCCTAGGTCAAGCTGTGGAGACAATGGTGGGTCTTCTTTAGCCATCGGTACTACAGTCGGTTCAGTATGAGTCGGATAGGGCCCTCCATGTTCATCCTCACAGGAAATGTTACCAAGTTCAATCTCCGTCTCCGGCGGAACAGACAAAGACAGAGGTTGTAAGCCTCTTCGCTCTACATGCTTGCCAAGCTCATCAAACAAGGTTTCGAGATGGGTCAGTTCGGATTTTCGCATTTGCGCCACTCTGTTTCCCTTGGAGACCATTTCTTTGAGGATGGAATGGGCCTGCCGACCGTATGTTTTGCCATCTTCTAAATTCGGGAAGAGCGCATTCGCCATGGCCAGATGTATAGCAGCCCCGTAGGTAAACTCTAGGTCGAATGGTAGAAAGAGCTCTGGTATTGTCAGGTTTTTTCATCAGGCATTGCAAACGAGTAAGTGGGTTGACCTACCAAGAAGGCCATCTTCCTCATGTAATATTTGGAGAGTCTTCACAGCCGACTTGATCCCAGTAGAGATTAGAGGTTTTGTAAGAGCCAAAAAACTCTGCCAGTCTTCTTCCCCTTGATCCAACTTCTCTAAGCGCTCCTTGAGGACTGATAAAAGGAGTGGCCGAGTAGCGACAATTACACACTGTGCCCATGATCCCGTCAGAAATCGACATACGGAGAAGATGCGTTTAGCACGAGATTCGCCTACACACCTGATGGTACAATAGCGTTATATGACGCGTCTCTTTTGATATCGCGTCAACTGAGCTCTGAAAATTGACGTGGATTATCCTTTCCATTTCCTGAGCATGTCCAACCATGCTATGCAAGATGGATCTTGTCGTCTCAAGGAATGTTGCTAGCTGTGTTTGTTCCGTCTTGTAGATAGCTGTATCGGAAGGGAATCAGCCATTTCCCGTGAATAGTGACCCAAATTGAACTTACTTGTTAGAATGAACGACAATAAGCGCGACAGTCTCACTTGCAGACTAAGAAGAGAATTTCGCTGCGAGCTTGTCTTCGAGTCGATCAACGCGGTAATGTCGCCATCCGGTGTAGACATTGGGAGTCCCAGAGAGGATGAGAAATGTCGATCCATTATATACAACGTCCACCATAGATTACGGCACCGCATTACGGTATCGACGCCAAGTTCATCTTCGGGCAGCTGGGTATGTAATCCCTCTAGTTGAGCAACGCGTATTGCTTGGCCAACCTACCAACACGGTTAGCACAGGAGACACAATTAAACAGAAGATAAATAAAAGAAACATACATATACATGCGCTGACTCTCTGTGATCAATTGCGTACAAATACAATCCAGCTAAAGCTAAGACCTCGATTGCCATTACGCTATCCTTCCATATGGATAGGATATCTGGCATCAGTGACATGGCACGTACAAAGAACTTTGAGCCAGGTGGATCCCCAGGGTTTCTCGACTGTGACAGAAAAGCTTTTCCAAATGAGAGAACTAAGAGGAACTGAACAAACCATAGACGAGACTCGGTTGCCTTTGTCACAGGACTGCTCGTATAAAATTCCCGCACATGGCTGACGAATGCGCTCTCGTCAAAAAATCTATAATTCTGACCAAGATGGAACTTGACGGCATCGAAAAGATAGAGAGCATGGTCAATAGATGGCAGGCCACTTATATCAGGAGTGCAATCTGCCGTGGCAGGGCTCCATTGGAGGGGATAGATATCTTCGCCAAAAAGATTTGGCGCACTGTATTCGAGGTTGAGCTTCTCGCTCATCAAGAGTGTCAGTCGAGCAGTGAACGACCACGTCGATGATGGAGCCAGCCAAGCTAGGTACATCGTATCAGCCCTAGAACTAGTCGATCAGAGATTGTGGAACTACTTACTCCAATTGAGTTTATTCTTGTAGGCGCTTTTGAGGGTTGTTGAAGGGTGCGAAAATGGACTTGTCCAAATGCTGGGAGCATCGTCAGTGGGGCGAAGACACGACAGCTCTTCAAGCTGCGAACCTGAACCACCTAGAGTGGGTCGGCTATGGCTGGCACTGTGAGGGGGAGAAGCGCCAGCTCTACTCCCACTGTCGGTCTCTCCACCAGAACCACCAGAACCAAATGCCACTTCATTAGTGCGTTTGGATCCAGTTGAGGAGCACAACTGATCCTGGGCCTGTTTCTGCAGCTCATGGAGATATCTAGAGCAGTCCGCTGTCATCAACTAGAAGCTTGGTTGGGAGGCGTACCCGACAAACCTTTCTGACACTGTGACTCTGTTTCCCCCATCCTCAAACCGGCATGTTACAAAGCGTCGTTGGCAGTTGCCGCACGGATCTTCTCCTGAGCATTTTATCTTACTCTGGCGACATGGAAGGCATCTGTCGTACAACGAGCGTCAGTCTAGATGGATGTGTCTGGATGAAACAGTATGGGTTCCCTTACGCATTTGCAGTCCTTCGTACTTTGCGGGATTGATTCTGCATCTCGCTATGAGAGGAGGGTTGAAGGTTGAGACAATCGCGAAATAATCAAAGTTCCCATATTCGCTATTCGGACTAGTCCATTACCCCGCTCTTCCCCACCTTCACCGTCACCTCCGCACCTAACCGCTTTGACAACATCTGTGCCATTCAGCAGGGTTGACACGATCATAAGACTAATCTAGATGCCCAACACCACCAAGAGCCACCATCAGCGCAAGTAGAGGTGATGTTCATCACCTCAGATATTAGAAGCTGGCAGAGAGTTGCTCCGGAGCCTACGACTGTTTAATCATTGGCCACATGTTTACAACAAAGAGATTGAATTATGACCCACAGATGTGAGAAGGTTAGGCACTCTAATAGTCTAGATCGTCTTTCCGGTGGTAAGGTAGTTTGTTAATTTATGAACGAGCGAGTTCGATCGATCGGTTTGCATTTATTTGGAATGTGCAGCTTCTGAGAACTACAGTGCGTGGAAGGCTCGGGTGGGGCGTAGGTGAGACTCTACATTATTAGTGCTGAGATTACTACCGCATCAAGGTCCAATTAATAGCTTTCTTACTACTGGTATTTCTCACCCAAGCCCGCCAGGCACTATACGAACTCTAGGGACCGTACAATCGGAGGGTAATTAATAATGGTATTGTCTCGAACTTGGAGGGGCCTGAGAGCCTTGGGGGGGGTAGCTTCCGGCGCTAGCGCGATATGCCAGGATCGGAAATCCCATCCGATTTCCGATCCTGGCATATCACATTTCAATAGTCTCGGGGACCCCATCCGAGGGTTACCCGATCCATGTACGTCGGTCGATCAATGTGTTGTCACACCCTTTTTGTGGTTTGTGAAGGTACTGTTCAATGTTCACTCTACAGTCGACGTTCCTATTGATGGGGCTGGGGTAACTTGGCATCCTCCCACAGACTTGCTTACAATGTCGTTAATGCTTGTCTCCCTACACTACAGGATACCTTATGTCTAGTTTCCCCGTGCACAGCCTAACGGACTTGTCACTCAATATACAATCATAATTGCTTCTATCTTTGTCAATGACCTTCGAACAAGATTATTATAGTCTAGAAATCTACAACCTTGAGCGTGAATATTCTGCAATAAATGCTCCAGCTACTCGTCCGGTTCTGGATTAGCTAGGCTGTAAGACGTGTAGCCTATATATTATAGCTACATATCACTGCCACGAGAATCCAGAACGGATGACAGCTACGTGTTCCGCTGCTAAATAACCAGACGCTGTGAATATAACGCCTCCAGCTGGGTGGGATATACTTATGCTGTTCCATGTGATATGAGATGTCATTCCGTTTCAGTATTTTGTATAAACGAGTGTTCTAATGTTGCCCTATAGTACCAGATAACCTCAACTGCGTGAGTTTCGGCAGGAGGTTATTTCCTGAGGCCGCCCCACCTAGTACACATTTTTCTCTGTAGTTCCTAGCCTCATGAGTTCCGCAGCATCAAGTGCGGGAAAATCTACGGCATAGGTGAGGTATTAGGGGAATATTGCTTAGAGTTACCACATTGAGATATTTAAGTTACTGATGGATATAACCCCACGGGGATTCTTCTCCTCGGGGCAAACTTTCTGGGTCAAAACACACGCATCAAGGAAGTCCGTGCCGACTAGTAGGTTGATCATTAGTAAATCTGCTAGGGTCGGAAGAAATATCGAATGCCCTATGCTCTTGTACTCGGGGGCATGATCGTGGATGCCAGAAATTGACAAGTTTTCAAGCCATCGGGTGTAGAGCCGAGGGCATCCTTGCTTCAGAAAGTTGCACCCGTGATACCTTTGATTTCTTGGGTGGGATTATTATTCCATTGACCATAACAATGTTGAATGGATAGTTTATAAAAGCCTACATTTCCTTGCGTGTAGAGAAAGTCTCTGCTTCCCCAGAACCATAGCCCTCTTTACTACATTCACTTTTCTTAGACCCAATCCAAATCTTCCACAATGCCTTCTGCAACCATCACACTTCCCCCAGCACCACCCTTTGTGGTTGGTCCTAAGACTCGGAAAGCCACTCGTCCAACAAATAAATTACCTCAAGCTTTGATCGATGAAGCTCAGACGATAGAAAAGGAGGTTTTTAATCCTGTGAAGCACCTAAATTTCCAATCTCCGGAGAAGGTGTACACTATGGAGGAAATCGGCCTCAAAGGACATGGGATCTCACCAGTTGCTGCTTCAGATCCTTTCTCTCTTTTCACCGTCGAGGCTGTCAAGCAAATGAGAGCCGAAATTTTTAGTGAATCTGTGCTTGAGAATTGCCAATTTGCCTCGAGCTTTGCTCAAAACATGGTTCGCGGCATGGGACGAGAGTGAGTTTAGTTCAGCCTAATGACATTACGGGCATGTTCATGCTAATATTTGACGCAGACGTGCTCCCTTTACTTATGCAGCCTGGAATTCTCCTGAGCTCCTTGCCAACGTCTCGAAAGTCGCTGGCATTGATCTTAGCATTGCTATTGACTACGAAGTTGCCAATATTAACATCTCGGTTAGTCCAAACCCAGCAACCGCTGCACGAAACGGAAGCACCGACAAGTCATCCGAGAATGACCTCCCTGCGTTTGCATGGCACTACGACAGCTATCCTTTCGTGTGCGTGACTATGTTGTCTGACTGCACTGGAATGGTCGGTGGAGAGACTGCAATTAAAACACCCTCTGGAGAAGTAATTAAAATTAGAGGGCCAGCTATGGTATGTTTCCTATGAGTTGTGCGTGACTTCCTATTGTTTCTAACTTTTCCACAGGGGACAGCAGTGATGATGCAGGGGAGATATATTGAGCACCAAGCGCTAAAGGCACTCGGAGGACGTGAGCGTATTAGTATGGTCACCTCCTTCCGCGCCAAATCGCCTTTCATCAGGGATGAGACTGTCCTGACAGGTTCCCGGCCCATCAGCAACTGGTCTGAGCTTTATACCCAGTATACCGAGTATCGATTGGAGATTCTAGAAGAGCGTATTCGAGCGAAGTTGAAGTCGGAGAGACAGAGAGAGCTGGGGAAGGTACCATTTGATTTCGCTAGTGTGCAGGATTTTTTGCTGGAGCAGAAGCTCCATCTGGAGTCTATGATGACTGAGCTCACTGAGATGGAAGATATGGAATAGGTCTAGGGTTGTCTTTGGTGTGAAACCACGGATTATTGGTATTCAGATTATTTATATTTCACATTTTCTATATTTAGTTTTGGTGTGTAATGGGATGTAATGGGATTATTTCGAAAACAGGGCCCTTGTTCTAAGTTGCTAGCGATAAGCTAAATCAGTACCGAAACCAAGAGATTAATAAAGAAGCAGAGTATCATCATATGCCTTATAGCCTTCAGGCACTTTTAATATTGTATTTAGACCCACTGCTTTAGAGCAGTAACTTGAGTGTCTAATGGGATCTTATGTCGTCCGTGTCCAACTTAAGGTTGGGCGACTCGTTTGTGAAACAGGTTAGTTCTTAAGTTTTATAAGCTAATCGTAATGTTTCTCGTCGCAAAGGATTTTTATTTTGCAATAGCCTATATACCAAACTTAATAGCGTAATTATACCTGGCATTGTTAACTCCTAGTGGTATGAATATGTCTGAGTGATTACGGCTTCAAAATACACCTAATACATCTCAGCACCGGATATACACAGACCGCACCGGATTTTGTCAATCACAAATAGGATAGCTGTTTACTCTTCTTAATTATAGTGTGAGTAATTTTATAGTTTTGCCGACACTTTCTCCATGGCCTCCGAAACCTCACGAGCTCCCTGCTCTCCAGAGCAGAGCGCACCCTCCATATATCCCTTCCACTCTGTGCTATATTCCGTGCCCACAAAATGAAGATTGCCCACAGGCTTGCCATAGACTGAGGCGTACTTTGTGAGGTGACCGATTGCATGGACCGGAGATAGGGCGCCTCTGCTAAATTCCTCGTGTTGCCAAATCTGATCGAACACCTCAATTGGCCGAAATGCTTCTGACTCGGAATCGGCCTTGAAGATCTTTGCGATCTGCTGCAAAACTACTGCGCGACGCTCGTGTGGCGGAAGCTTGCTCCATTCTCGCCCTGGTATACCATTGACGAAGCAGGTCAAGGAGTAATGTTTTTTGTCGTCAACGCTAGTATCTCTTGCCAATATGACGGGCCCCAAGTAGCTAGCGAAGTAACCATTAAAACCCTCACCTCGCCACCACGGCTTATCATAACATACAATAGCTTTGTTGTAATCTCCAAGGACTGTCCCATTTGTGACCTCCTGAACAGCTTTGGGTAGAGCTGGGGTGATGTTGAGTTCCTTGTACATAGTGCTGGGGATGGACAGAATGCATTTTCTACCATTAAAAGTTTTTCCATTGCGCGTAACAACGCTCACATGCGAGCCGTAATTGTTGATTGAAGCGACTGGGGATTCGAGATGGATGTTGTTCGCGCCCACCAGCTTGGCTAGCTCTATAGCAATCGACTGTGCGCCTGTAAACTTGTTTAGTTCCAGTCCTCGCTCAAAAGCTAAATGGGAAGCCTGACCATCTTTGAATCTCATGTGTTGACCACCAGTAGAGTCGTCACCTCGGATGGCTAGAAGCCCCTTGTTGCGACGGCAGTAGTCAATAAACCACGCTGCAGACTCCTCGGTAGACTCCAAACCATGCATGACTTCTGACCACAGGTTGACCATTTTGATAGTCTTAGGGAGGGCGCCAAGGTTCCGAACATATTGGTCTAAAGAGACATTATCGTCCTGAGTGGATGGCAGACCGGGTTTCAACGATTCATCTTGGATATGGTCTCGGATAAATTCCAGATTCTTTTTGTCTTTGGAGGACCACTGTGCAGATAAATCAGATTAATATACAGATAAGAGTATGATGCAGGTTCGGGGTCAGTTGGATTGGTACCAACCTCTGGCGTAACGCCGAAAGGAAACTCAAGTCTATCAGTATGGCTTTCCTGTATGACGGCCGTTCCTTCAAGTCGCTGTTTTACGATTTCCAGACCAAACTTCTGAACATAAGCCCAGACACGAGGTTGGAGGCTGTCGTTAATCCAGGCTCCGCCCAGCTCAGCCTTACCGCGTCCTGAAGCCAGTGGCACACTCCATATCTTTCCTCCCACACGATCACGGGCTTCAACTACTGCAGTAGAAAGTCCGGCCTGTTTGGCGGAATAGGCAGCCTGAAGACCACTGAAGCCAGCTCCAATCACAATGACGTCTAACATGATATAGGTTATCGGCAAACTCTAGGAATGAAACAGAGAGAGAATATTAAGATACTGAAGAAAAGATTTCTTGTGGGAGATATTTATGACAATTCGAGGCAAACTTCCCAACTGCAAGAATCTAAGCGCATGTGGGGGGGGGTTGATTTGAGGGCGTACTTCCGACCATCGTGCCACATCCCCGTCCAACAGACTGGGCGATCTTTTAGTTCCAGGTCCTACTCTCAATTGTCGGGAAGTTGCTCTCACTTAGCTTTCCTAATCGGGCTGACCGAATCCACTTATGATCGGCAAGGTAAGGTCGTCGGGAAATCTCCCGAGACGCCTGCTCGGATGTTCCGAGGGACCAACATGGGGATCATTATCGATACCCCACGACATTACCAACTTCAACCAAATCAATAAGAACCCCTCTTGGAGAAAATTGGCGCAAATTCTAAGATGTACGCAGGCAAATAAATAACTTGCAGCTCCTTGCACGATCCCAATATTATTAAAAAAAGCTATTTCTACGCCTTAACAATTACATTACCCTCTGATCGAATAAATAGTGTTTCGGCATAATTCTATCATGGCTGCATCATTTGTTTCTTCATTGCGCGACTCCAGCCTTTTGATTGAAAAATCTTATATTGCCGGGCAATGGGTTCCATCCAAGTCGGGCGAGGTCTTCGAGATCCGGAATCCAGCTTCAGATGAACTCATCGGGACATGCCCAGAATCGACTGATGATGACCTGGACGATGCTATAAAAGCCGCTTCGGGGGCCTTCCCAGCATGGCGATCGCTTTCTGGCCGGCAACGAGGACGCATCCTTCGGCGACTTTTCGATCTTTTGGTGGAAAACAAAGAGGATCTTGGGAAAATCATCCTTGCGGAAAATGGGAAGTCTAAAGCCGACGCTGAAGGTGAAGTTTTATTTTCTGCCGGTTTTTTTGAATGGTTTAGCGAAGAGGCTGCCCGGATCTATGGAGATGTCATCCCACATAGTAATCCTACCAGCAGAACGAATGTGATCAAGGAGCCTATCGGTGTTTGCGCATTGATTACTCCATGGAACTTCCCCATGGCAATGGGCGCTCGCAAGATTTCTGCGGCTCTGGCGGCAGGGTGCACAGTAATCCTAAAGTCTGATGGATTAACGCCCTTTTCCTCAAATGCCCTTGCAATGTTAGGTGAACGTGCCGGTCTGCCCGCGGGAGTTTTGAACGTTATAACGGCACGAACGAATACTCCGCAGCTCGGCCTTTCCCTCTGCGAGTCGGACATTGTGAAAAAGATATCGTTCACCGGCTCTACACGGGTAGGGAAGTTGCTGATGAAGCAATCAAGCGGCACTCTTAAAAAACTCAGTCTCGAGCTTGGCGGTAACGCTCCGTTCATTGTTTTCGACGATGCAGATGTGGAAGTGGCAGTGACTAGCGCACTCATTAGCAAATTCAAAGTCACCGGTCAGACCTGTGTAGCCGCCAATCGAATTTTCGTCCAGGAAGGCATCTACGACAAATTCAGCCAGAGATTAGTTGAAGAGGTCCGGAACTTCCGGGTTGGTAATGGAGCCGATAATTCAGTTACTCACGGGCCACTGACCAACGGCGTGGAAAAGGTTGAAGAGCACATCAAAGATGCTATCAGCAAAAACGCAAAAGTACTCTTAGGGGGGAAGCGGCTCCCTCTTGGCAAGAATTTCTACGAGCTCACCATTCTCGGCGATGTCGACGATACGATGCTAGTGATCCGCGAGGAGATATTTGGCCCTATCGCAGCCTTGACAAAATTCAAAACCGAGGACGAAGTAATTGCGAGGGCAAATAACTCTAACGTAGGACTAGCATCCTATCTGATGACTACCGACTTGGCTAGATCCACTCGTGTATCGGAAAGATTGGAATTCGGCATGGTTGCAATCAATACTGGTGTGATTTCAGATGCAGCAGCGCCGTGAGTCTGTCTTGAGTTGATTTTATGAGACAAGCTAATATGTCCCAGGTTTGGTGGAGTCAAACATTCTGGCATGGGTCGCGAAGGAAGTAAGTATGGCGTCGATGAGTACCTCTCCATCAAAACAATCGTCACTGGGGGAATAAACACATGGTCACGATTGTAAGAGGTATTACAGCATAGAGCTTCAAGAAATAATGTCGAGGAGGACGGGTGGAAATCTAGGCTGTTTTGTTTAACAATGCATTTGGTCGCCATAATCTGCGAGGTAGTGGTGAACCGTTGAACTGCCTATAGACTGTATTTAATTGCATGATATTACTACGTTAACTATAGAAAACGAGGATTATACAGAGCAAAGCGAGTATACCTTGGCTGACTAGAGAGCCTTATAGTGAACTTAAGCTGAATAGGCCGGTTGACTGAGCCTAACAGACAGACAGTTTACAAGCATAGATACAGTCTAGATTGAAGCCGCATCTGAGCTTATTGATGATGAGGGGTTTGGTTTCCGTATAGTGGATCTCACATCCGAACAAAAATCTCAGAGACGAACATTCAACTCACGAAAAAGCATGTTCCCAGCCATGGTGGACGCGGGATTATCCGGACGTCATCAGAAAATGTGGACGGCGAAAAGAAGCAGGAATTGGAACTATGGAGTCGATGCGGACATCGGATATAATACTCATTGTTGTGATCCCGAGGAATGGCTCTAAGTCCCCCATCGGACCACTCATTTCCCATTCGTCTTCGAAGAGTAAGTAGCTCATACGCTACTGGAGGATGAGAATATCCATCCCGAAGCGGGATTACAAGTACGGCTTGTTGTGTGCGATCCGTTCCATGTATGCTCGCAGGCCTGGGTTCATGAAACGTTGCTGGGAGGTCTAACCAGTCGTATATTAGACAACTCGTACTTCGTTGATTAACGATAAATAAACGGCGCATTTGTCATTCGGGGGACAGACGAACACCGGGGCCTCGGACGACTTGGCAAAGTGGATCCAGTTCCCGTCTATTCCGCATTAGGAAAATTGAATGAGAGCCACTTCGCGGCAATTGAGAGAGAGTACAGTAGAACCCAGCACTAAGGGATAGGCTAGTCAGTAAAGTACCAAAGTTACACGAGGATAAGCAGTAAACCCTTTGGATTGAGTTGGCCCCACATTCCCCCTTGTTTCTATGTGAGGCGGAGACTCGATCTGAGGGGTTTAATGCTGACCATCAACCATCTCGGTGCTCTCATTAACTGCACCGTTTTAGGATTAGAGGTAAGACTTGGAGGTGTCAACATCGGGCGGATAATGAGAGAAGTAAGGAGTGGCTTTGGATACCTTCTCTAATCGACGACCTCCACTTCGCGGAATATATGGACCTTGCGTGGGGCAAGCAAACCAACTTAATTCCGACTTAACTATTGGTGCATTTCTAGAGGGCTTGTAAACTCTTAGCCAACAGCTAGCCAAACATTGAATGCATTCGATAAAACGAATACTGGAGGCGAGAGAAATCCCCACTGAGAGAATGCGGGGTTTGCCGGAGTTGCGGGGTTGCAGGGATGAGGGGTTGATTCCGGGGACGCGGGGTTACTGCGATTTCTGGGGTTGCTGGGGTTGCGATGGCTCAATAATTAGATTGGCTGGACGATTAGACCAGAAAGCCTCTATTCTCTAGTAATACCAATTCCGAGTCATTGGCCACGTTATCTAAAGAAGGGTATAAAAGGTTCCAAACGCCCGGAGACATTATCTCGAGCAAATTATAGCTGCACTACCTCTACATCAATCTTCAACATGGAGAAAGTTATGTCGAATTCACTCGAAACGAAGGATGACCTCACCATAAATACTACACAAACTATGACCCTTGATGTCGTCTTTGGAGAAATTACAGAAGACGGGCCAAACTATCGCAATGTGCGGTTGACATGTATAGAAAGCCTCACATCAAGCTGACCTCTCTATAGGTGGGATTTGCAGGAACCATTGTTCTCATGATGAAGACCCAGATTGGATTAGGAGTTCTCGCCATCCCAACTGCATTCGCAGCCCTGGGTATCGTTCCTGGTCTCATCTGCCTTTGTGCCATTGCCTGTATCACCACATGGTCCGACTACGTTATTGGTACATTCAAGCTTAACCATCCTGAGGTGTATGGCATTGATGATGCTGGGGCTTTGATATTTGGCCGAATTGGCCGTGTTATTTTATCGGTTGCATTCTGTCTTTGTAGGTATCACGCAAGACCGAGCAAATCGACACACTAACTCTGTACAGATTGGGTGTTTGTCAGTGGTTCTGGCATTCTTGGAATTTCGATCGCCTTAAACGCAGTCTCTACTCATGGCGCATGCACTGCTGTCTTTGCTACCATCGCCGCCATCCTCGGGTTTGCTTTTAGTAGTGTGCGGACACTCGGCCGCATCACTTGGCTTGCATGGGTTGGCCTTCCATGCATCCTTACCGCAGGTACGTCTCCCGCATATATGCAGCCTTTATAAGAAACATGATTCATAATCTCCAGTTATGATCGTCACTATCGCTGTCGGCATCCAAGACCGCCCTGCTGCTGCACCGAAGACTCAAGCCCACTTTGTCTCCGACTTCAAGATCATCGGTAATCCATCTTTCACAGATGGCATTGCTGCTGTCTCTAATCTCGTGTTTGCTTTTTCGGGTACGCCAGGATTTTTCGCCATTATGTCTGAGATGCGCAGTCCTCGCCGGTATACGCCAGCCCTGCTCATCTCTCAGGGCTGTGTGACGGCTACATACACCATTATTAGCTGCGTCGTTTACTATTATTGTGGCTCTTATGTCTCTTCACCAGCTCTCGGGTCAGCGGGTGATTATGTGAAAAAAATTGCTTATGGGTTTGCGTTGCCAGGGTTGATTGTTACTACGACGATTGTTATACACGTAAGACTACCAGCACAATAATACCTCAGGAGAGGTAACACTAACTTTATTACACTTGCAGATACCAGCAAAGTACATCTTTGTCCACCTCCTCCGCAGCTCTCGACATCTAAACAGCAACACTGCAACTCACTGGATCTCATGGCTTAGCTGCACTTTTGGCGTTACTATGATTGCGTACATTATCGCCAACTCCATCCCCAGCTTCAATTCTCTAGTTTCCCTTATTGGTGCCTTGCTTGGAACGCTCCTATGTTTCCAGCCTTACGGTTGCATGTGGTTATATGATAACTGGGCCAAGGGGAGACGCAGTTCTAGATCTTGGCTGCCTATGGTTGGCTTCAGTATATTTGTGATTCTCTCTGGGACTTTTATTATGGTCGCAGGCACCTATGGGTCCGTGGTTGCGATTATAGACTCTTACACGAAATCCGGGAGTGCAACAGCTTTCTCCTGTGCTGATAACTCGAATTCCACCTGAGATTTAGCAATAGGGAAGAACAGACAGGACTAAATCAATGTCAAAGGAAATGGTTAGTTTCATATGTATTAAAAATAAGACTATTCTCAAGTACATATTGCACAATGCATCCGTTCTAGCCAGCTCAGGCAAAAGAGCAATGAGTAGCCCCTAGAGACATGCGCATCTCAGAGGTAATTAAAAAGTGGGTCTTGACGGATCTATATACCAATTTGCTTTCTATTAGTATCTATGTCCGTTAAGTATAAAAAAGGTAGTTTGGCTGAGATGACCGTCATGGTGCCCGAAAGGCGCCGTGCATAGGTATGCAAGCAGAGTGCGACGTTTTGAGCTCTGATAGCTTAACTGACTGGAATCACTTTAGGGAAAGGTAGAACTGTGACCTCATGGATAAAACTTAGCAGTAACTGATTATCAATTTTACAATTACATGATAAACACTCCTGGGCCGGGGAGCAGCGTCGTCCAATCCTCATTGGAGTTTCGACTCCATATATGTTTCAGAAGGTCCAGAGCTTTTGAAATGTTGACAAACCTACTGCGACGATATTGCCTCATCAAGAATTGTGCAAAAAAGCGCCGGTTTTCGGGCACACGGCTTTCCGACGCAGCAATGAAGGCTGGCCAAATGAGCGTATGCTCACCCAATGACCCTTCCGTGAATGTCTCTAGATCCGATTT
The DNA here is from genome assembly GCA_001630595.1 of Pseudogymnoascus sp. BL308. NCBI lineage: Eukaryota > Fungi > Ascomycota > Leotiomycetes > Thelebolales > Thelebolaceae > Pseudogymnoascus > Pseudogymnoascus sp. BL308. Next base: position 11,642 of record LMYD01003074.1, on the reverse strand, counting down.
GAAACGTTCGATTGAATTAGTCGATGGTGCAGCCACACCATCTGGCGCTATACGTCGCATATATATCAAATACGCCTGTTGCTTCAGACTCGCGATGCGGTGAAATATGTGCGAATGATCGGAGTACAGTCGCCCATAATATTGTAGGCAGTCGAAGCTTTCCTGGTTCTGAGAATCCAGAACTTGCCTTCCTGCAACCTGTCCAATAAAGGGTGTACCATACGCGCGCATCCTTGGTATGTTAGCGATGCAAGACTGCCACTCTCTTGAATGTAATATTTCCCTTAACTTACTTGTGAATCTCTCGCCGTAGAAAGTCGGCTAGGTCGCCATCTGCTAACCCACTGTCGCCGCCAATGGTATCAAGCGCAGACTGCAACATGTGAAATAAGATAGGGAAATCAGAGCATCCATTCACCATGACAGTTACGAGTAACACGATTATGGCGAGGATAACAAACTGTTTGGTCTGTAGATCGCATTTGTTGAGATGCCTTCTCTTTTGGAGTTCGTAAATCGCTTGTGCAAAGAACACTCTTGGCGGAGCAGTACACTGGGCTATGTCGCGTCCTGAAAGGTGGAAGGACGATACTGCCATCACAGAGTTTAAAACCAGTTCATCAACACATGCAATAGGAAGGATCAGGCGTCGCCAACCATTGTATTGGTCGTCAATCACAACCATTTCTGGAGAAATGTTTTCTGAGACTGAAGGAGATTTCGAATTAACAGAGATTGGAGCCGTTGAGAGTTGAGATCGGTACATACAGTATGTCAGAAGAGACCGTTTCCAACAATCGATATAAGGCACAGCATCCATGAACGATACTTTGCACGATAGGCTGCTTGGCTGGGCTTGGATCTTTCCAGTCAAGTGGGTAGGCATATCGTAATCCAACAACGTGTAGGATACGCTATTTTGGGTTCGGCTCTTGGTATCGTCAGTCAATATCGAAGTGGTTTTAGATGGAACATCCGAAACTTCGAGAACATTGTCACGCGCATCTCTCCTCTGCTTTGACCGTAATCCATCGCGGAAGCTGTATTTCACACCAAACCCACTACAGGAAATGCCTCTCGATACGCATTTCCCACAGGACGGTAGCATCCCATCGCAATCGACCCGGCGCTGTGAACATTGGTAGCAGCCTGCATAGACGTAAGCTTCTGCTCTTGAAACAGGTCATCGTCCCGTTTTGCCACACCTTTAATTTTTGGTACGTAGGGGCGCTTTCTCCTAACCATTTTGCGATGATTTCTATCATTCCTCGCTCCAGGACGACATCAGACGATGAAGTCTGCCTGGACGGGGCGTCGGCAAAGATATTGTTTGGGCATAATTGTCATGTCGGGTTCTCGGGTTGTGGGGTTCTAGCATTCTCGGCTTCCACTAGAATACTGTTGAACCAGCGAAGCAGGCAAAAGTGGAGCGCCCACACTTTGGCAAGTAGCAAGGCAAAGCTGGTCTATATTTTACAACAAATACCCACAAGGTGGCCGCCAAGGCGGAGTTATAGCGCCGTGATAATGCCCACCAGCCAAATTTGTACGGTATAAATAATGTGGGGTAAGTACCCAGGTTATTCATATGTAGACGTACAGAACAGAAAGTAGGAATAGAATCGCATCAGCAAAATACGCCCACCAAGTAATAATGCACAATAGATTACTGTAGCTCTTCTAGGTATTCTATATTATCTCGGCTACTCGCGAACAGATTGAGTTCGCGAATGGTCCAGCCCGGTCCAGACACGAAGGTATTGTTGGCATGTTGTTGTTGAGCTCCGATATCTCGAGGAAGCACTTTTGAATGCTTATCACTGTCAATGACTGTCTCTAATATTTTGACTCGTTTTGACTCATTTGACTAACCAGAACTTCGATTCTAACTCTACCAGAAGACATTGTTGGCAGATCGCTAAGATATCAGTGCTTTCGGACGCTTAAATTTACGCTTCAAGGTCTTTGATTATTCCACTCCTTCTCTTTTTTCCTCGAGACGTGTCGCCCATGGGTACTGAGAACCCCAGCGCGTCCTCGCACAAATAATGAGCCGTAGTATAGTACCCCAGTAGACCAGCGACAAAGCCAAAGGCGCCAGCAGCCTTTTGCATCTTCATAAAAGTCTTCCCGTGGCCGTCAGCCATGACGAATTGAGACCCACCATCAATAACAAAGCAGAGCTCGATGGAGGCGAAAAGGAGGATGTAGACAATGTTCCTGTTCAGAACCAATTAGCGTAAGTTAAGGCACTACAAACGACTGTCGCCCTTCTGCCATGCAGCCTTTATTACAAGCATATTTGCTAAAATACAGTAGAGAATCGAAACTTACAGTCTTATAGAAGCGATTAGGAAGAAAACGTTAAACACAGCCCAGACTGGAAAAATTGTTAGAATGTAGATTTCCCGCCTGAGAGTTGCTATTAGGCACCACTTACTTAGAATAAAGAATCCAAATGCATTATAGTACTCAGGGGTATAACCGCCATATGCTTCAGCAATTCCAAAAGAAGGATGTAAGACGGCGCCATATCCACCATAAAATAGCCCTAAGCAACATTAAGCCTCAGTCATACAAGGGGTAGATATTCAAAGCTCATTGTGAGCAGCAAACGGAATAGGCAGGCAATTCTTACCGAAAGAAGTCAAAACTGTATATGAAAAGGTGTCTCCCTTAACCATTGACCATTGTGCGCTAATGAGCAGCCCAATACATGCTACAAAACAGAGATCACCGACGAACATCGTCTGGAGCGAAACTCCACGGAAGTTCATCAACGCTAAAGATACGCTTAATAACGTCGTGGCAAAACCGCCCATAGCCATCGGAGCCTATGCAGATTAGCAGACATTTCTCATTTGCAGTCAGCTGTTGGAGTTGAGGTATGCTTCCTACTGGATTGGCGAGGCGAGAGTTTGTGGTTATTTTGCCCAGATCCTGCTGTGTCTGCAGCCCTTGCTGTACTTGGAAGCCCATCTCAAACGACATGGTGAAGTTCCTTGGCTGGTTTCTCCATCGTTGCATTCGGGGAGGCATACTATTTAAAGGGTTGCTTTAGTGAGAAGGCGGACGGGGACTTCATCCCGCAGGAGTGTCTAAGAAAGTATGCAGCAATGCCTCGCCGGCCTGACCCGTTCCCTGTTCACATATCGGGTTGTCTTCCTTGTGGCGTGTTATAGCTATGGTGGACCTTGGTGTATTATTTCGCACTTAAAAGTACTTCCTCGGTTTAACAATCTAATCGGCATGACGTGGGGGTATTCGGCCATCGGACTTTAATCCCAGAACTAGTAATCCCAGGACTAGAACTATGAAAGTCAACAGATCAGCAAGAAACTCAGTCAAACCTAATTAAAACCGTAACATCCGTAGTTCCAGTGACTTAGTTGACGTTCAGGCTACTTTACTCTTACAGGATAGTCATCTACTACCGGCCTAGGGGCCACCCGTGACCAATCTATAAGGAGGACATTAGCGGCTCCGGGTCCTATAGCTACAGTCCTACACAGGCACACGTGCCGCCAGAGGTTCGATATATCATAAACTGGATCGTCAGCTAGAGAGGTGCGCCGCAGATCATGACTCGAAACTCGGAAAACAAGGCCGAGCCCACATTCTATACAACGGGAGAGTGGGCCCGTGCCCTTTGTATTCCGACGGCATATCCGAGAACCTAGCTAGGGTCGGGACTCCTCAAATGCGTAACGTTAGCAAGGAGAAGAGATCATCATCATGAATCACGTCGCGTCAACTACTTGTAATCCAAATGACTTGAACCTGCCGCCTCGTGGTCCTAAGCATGTTCCTAGGATATCCGAGGCTGCTTGGAAATGGGATGCTCTGATTGGTTGGCCCCGTTTTAACCAACATTCAAGTTCCCGTATTGGTATCGAACTACTGAACTCATCGTCGCCCGCAATAATAGCCGGCCAAGCTGTAGCACTCTTCCTGTAAGTTTGGGGATTCCGCCATTGATCCGCTACATATATGGTAAGTCGCTCATCGTAAGCCTCTCTTGTCTTCTCTCTTCCAACTTCTATTGATACAGAAACTGTCTGTCTCGTCTAATTCAGTGTACCCATTGCTCTATAACATTATCAACAAGCCCACGACTAGGATCATTTAGAAGTTCTGAACACGTATATTTCTCATCAAATAACCGCAACTATGGGTGCCGACGAGAAACCTACTTCGACCTTCAAGTACAGCCAACAGCCAACCTACACCACCTCCAATGGCACCCCCACCCAACACCCAGAGGCTTATCAGAGAGCCGGTGGCCCAAATGGCCCACTCCTGCTCCAGGACTTCCACTTAATCGATATGCTTGCGCACTTCGACCGTGAACGAATCCCAGAGCGCGTTGTCCATGCCAAGGGCGCTGGAGCTTATGGCATGTTCGAGGTCACACATGATAGTAGGCCCTATACGAGCTCTCATCATATTATAATGTATTAAACTGATGTTATCTAGTTTCTGACATTACTACCATTGACATGCTCAATACTGTTGGCAAGAAAACTAAGGCCGTTGCTCGTTTCTCTACTGTCGGTGGCGAAAAGGGCTCTCCTGATTCAGCCCGTGATCCTCGCGGATTCTCCATCAAGTTCTATACAAACGAGGGTAACTGGGATTGGGTCTATAACAACACCCCTATATTTTTCCTCCGCGACCCTACTAAATTTCCTCTCTTCATCCATACCCAAAAGCGCAACCCAGAGACAAATCTAAAGGATACGACTATGTTCTGGGATTATCTCTCCACGCATCAGGAGGCCATCCATCAGGTTATGCATCTCTTCTCTGACCGTGGTACTCCATATTCCTACCGCCACATGAACGGCTACTCCGGTCATACGTATAAGTGGCATAAGGCCGATGGAAGCTTCAACTACGTACAAGTGCATATTAAGACCGACCAAGGCAATAAGACCTTCAATAACGAAGAAGCTAGCAAGATGGCCTCCTCAAATCCAGACTGGCAAACCCAAGATCTCTTCGAGGCCATTCAGAAGGGGGATTACCCAACATGGACCGTTTATGTGCAAGTCCTTTCTCCAGAGCAGGCAGAGAAATTCCGCTGGAATATCTTTGATCTAACTAAAGTCTGGCCCCAAGCTGACGTACCGCTCCGTCCCTTCGGCAAGTTTACACTTAATAAGAATGCCGAAAACTACTTCGCAGAGATTGAACAGGTCGCCTTCTCCCCCTCCCATCTTGTCCCTGGTATCGAGCCATCCGCTGATCCGGTCTTACAATCCCGCCTCTTCTCCTACCCCGACGCTCATCGCCACCGCCTCGGCGTCAATTACCAACAGATTCCCGTTAACACACCACTCCACGCTTTTAACCCCTTCCAGCGCGACGGTGCTATGGCTGTTAACGGCAACTACGGCTCCAACCCAAACTACCCCTCCTCATACCGTCCGTTATTCTTCAAGCAGACCTCCCCAGTGACACACGATCCTCACCAGAAGTGGGTTGCGCAGGCCGTCATGCATCTGGACGAGGTTGTTCCCGATGACTATATCCAGGCGAAGGGGCTGTGGGAGGTGTTAAGGCGTACCGCAGAACAGGAGAACTTTGTAAAGAATGTGACTGGACATTTGTGTGCGGCGAAGAAGGATACGAGGGATCGCACTTATGAGATGTTTACGAAGGTGGACGTCGAGCTAGGGAGTAGGGTCAGCACGGAGACGGAGAAGTTGGCGCCGCAGCCCAAAGGGAGCGCGCAGAGTCGGCTATAGAGGCTTAGAGTAGAGAGAATGAAGTGATGAGGTAGATGAGGTAGATATTAAATTTCAAGAACTATCTATCTACTTACGACAAGTATATGGCCGGTCGATGCACCAACTGAGAAATTAGCAGTTGGGCCAGTCAATTGGCGGATTCGTCAGAATCTATATGGCCTTGAGGTGGTGCGAGATGGTTCCCGATGCTGGGCGAGGACATTTGTGACTACATGTGTGAAGCTAATCAGGTTAATTACAATATATCGCAGTGTTCAATCACCTGCAGTGGGTCCCCGGGAGTCTTCACACACTCTCGGGTCACACCTCCGTACCATGTCTGCGATTTCGTCGCGAAAGATGGCATCGACGGCATAAGACAACGGTTGTCCCTCCCAGAATAAAGCTTTCAGGAAGTTCTAACTCACATCTCGTTCATCACCGAATAGAACTCACACCCCTAAATCACTTCACTCACTCTCAAAGCCATGGTCATCGACGCCCTCGTCTACCACCCAGCCGTAGCGCACTACCTCAATTTCGTCGCCACCACCCCCGGCCGCGACAAGCTCATGCACACGCTGCAGTTCTTCTCGCGCTTCTATTCATGGTATCTGTACCAGATGAATGCGAATCCCGCGGCCATCAAGCCCTTTGCGGCGATCCAAATGCAGTTCGGCCTGGCACGCAAGGCACTGCGCCTCGGCACTTCAAGGCCGCCAAGGTGGCCGCAGACCGCAAGGACATTGATGCCATGCTAAAGTATACCGCTATTGGACGCCAGTTAGGCTACGGTATGTACATGACGCTTGACGCGGCAACGTACCTTGATTCTGCGGGCGTCAAGCCGCTCAAGGGAGCGAAGAGCTTAGGGAGGCATGCCCAGACGGCGTGGTTGACTGGATTGAGCTTTAGCGTCATGAATAGCTTCTATATTCTTTGGGCGTTGAGGAAGAGGGAGATAAGATTGAATATGAAGGATGGCGAGAGCACAGTTGAGGGGAAGAAGATCCAGTTGTGAGTACCTTCTCGAGTGAGACATCCATATACTGATTTGCAGCGAACGCGCTGCTATCCACCTTCAGCTCCTCTCCGACTGCTGTGACTTGGCGGTGCCAACCTCGAGCCTAGGATGGACCGGCTTTAATGATGGAATTGTCGGATTAGCTGGAACCGTTAGCTCCCTAATTGGTGTTTATGGTGCATGGAAGAAAACAGCTTAGGTTGATGAAATAGGGTGGGAGGATGACAAGTATTTTAACGTGGTACGTGGTTTTTCGTGTACAATATACAGCGCGATATTCCTTTTGGTAAAATCAATCTAAATAATACAATTTTCCTGATGAACACTTCTATAATCCTGTCACTCTTCTTCTTCTAACCCGCGGGCTCTTCTCCCGAAAGATAACATTGAGACCAACCGAAAACACATGTAATAGTTAGGCTGATATCGTGGCATAAATATATTTATCTTGTTACGTTAACAGTATCGTTCTGTTCATCACTGCATTGCTCTAGCCCAAGTACCTTCTAGATCCTCATGAGGACTGATATTCTCCACGATACCCAGCTCCGTCGTAGGCTTCTTGTAGCCAAGAAGCTCCAACATCTTCGGACTCATTCTGCGCACCTTGCTGCGGGGAATGGCAAAGAACTGATTTTCCTCTGTTCGAAGGTGTCCTCGTATGAAAAACAGACTGTGCATTGTCCGAACTGAGTTTGGAACAGAGTTATGTCCTCCTCCATGGAAGGCAGATCCAAGAAATATGAGAGCTGAGCCCGCAGACATTTCTGTGACGGAGTGAGTATGAGTTGCGTCAGGGGCTTGCGGAATTGTGAGTAATACCAGCAAAGCATACCTCGTCCGTCATTGCGCGTCGGTCATCGTCCCATTTATGACTCCCGGGTACAAACATGGTGGCACCATTCTCTCTAGTGACTTCACAGCCGGCAATCAAGCAACCAAACTGACTTGAGTGTCGAAATCCCCAATCCTCGGGCTGAGGATGAGAGATTCCATGCGTGTTGTCATCCCGGTGAAGCCGCTGCCTAGGCGCACCATATCCAATGTTCAGTGAGAGACTTGCACTTAGCAATGGATCGATCGTGTTTGGCTCTTCCCAGTCCTCGCGATACACAGTGAAATCATCCCGTAGAATGCGTCGTCGTAACTGTTCAAGGACGGGATGCTCGCAGATTGCAGCCACGGTATCGCTCTTGCCAACCAGGCCTGGGATTACAATCGTTTGCCGTGGAATTGTATGGAAAGCGTCTGAACCTACGGTTGATTTTTTCTCGGTGTGGCGGCGTTGTTTGTCACTCCATGGCTTCAAATCCTCCGCAATGGATGCAAGCTCATCCCGTGAGATGAGGTCCTCCAAAATTACCCCACCATCGCGTTCTATAATGGTCAAGATATGCTCGATCGGAGCGTTTGCTGGAGCTTTCGTAACTGAAGTCTTGGGCCGGTAGGAAGTATTTATGGGGATGGGATCTGAAGGCATGGTTCAATTGTGAGGTGTCGAGGAGCAGGTATGTGGCGGCGTCTCTCACGAAATTGAAGATAGGTGGTATGATTAGTACGAAGCATGATAAGTTTGTTGGCCCGTCATATAACCGTAGTAGTCTCGGCTTCCTCGAGTGGCCTCTCGGATAAGTCTAAATCGTCGGAATCGTAGCCGAAATTCCTAGTTTGTTTCGTTAGAAGCCGTTTAATAATCGGCGTTCAAACGCACCACCAAATCTACCGGGAAGTAGACTAGCGGCCTATTGCAGCCTAGACCAGCTAATACCCGCTGCTGTATGATTTTGCTTTCTTTTCTATTTTACAGCTTTATCTATAACTTTTTTGTTGTGCAGTCCCTTCGTGCTGATGCTGTTACTAGCTGGTAGCTGGTTCGTAGTAAGGGTGGCTTTAGAACCACCATGTGCAAGTAGTAGCCCACAATACGCGTATAAGTAATTATCGGCCCGCAGTACGCGTATAGGTAACTGTCAACCTATCAGTTGAAGGGGTCTAAACTATAGCTATTGTTATTGTTTTTATTGATGGAGATTAGGTTTATGGTCGGCCCTACTACCCCGCAGAGACACTACCCCGCAGTGAGACCTTATCTTAGTGTAGAGAAGTAGAGAAGTGAAAGTACTAGACTGAGCTAGACAGGGCCATTGTGCGAGGCTATATAAGACTACAACAGACTCGAAGAATTAAAGGACTTAACCTTTCATTGAATTCCCTAGAAGCTTAACTATCTTTTAAGACTCAGCCCTTTCTATACGTTTGTCTTTGTCAATCACCATAGCTGATATATTGGTTAGAAATCTAACAATTCTGCCTGTAAAGATGGAGAAATTTATTCTTTTCCTGTTGCTCTTCTTCACCCACTTATCCCCAGCTGTATCTACCGAGCACTTGGGTACGTAGCTATATACCATTTAATAACGCCATGTATATCTAACCAAAAACGTGCCTCTAGTTCGACACAGAAGCCGCAAAGATGCATTGGCTACGGCCAAGGACTTTGCTGCACAGCTTAACTTGACCGAATCGGCCAGTATTATCACTGGAATCCAGGGCCTTGGTGCTGGAGGTTGTATTGGGAACATTGCAGCAATCCCTCGTCTCAAATTCCCCGGCATCTGTATGCTTGATGGCCCTCAGGCAATTAATAGAGCAGACCTCGTCAGCATCTTCCCCTCCGGAATTTTAGCTGGTGCCGCCTGGGATATTGATCTCATCCGTGCACGGGGTATAGCTATGGGAGAGGAATTCCGTGGCAAGGGAAGTCATGTTCAACTAGGGTATAGGAACCTTCCTTCGTACAATTCATATTTTGATGCTGATAGACATTTAGACCAGTGTCAGGTCCCCTTGGACGCATGGCCTGGGCGGTCGTAACTGGGAGGGCTTTTCCACGGATCCTTATCTTGCTGGTAAAGCTATGGCAACAACAGTACGTGGAGTTCAGGATGTGGGCGTTCAAGCCTGCTCAAAGCACTACATCGGCAACGAGCAGGAAACACAAAGATCCAACTCTTTCTTGGAAAGTGGAACAGAAATTTTGGGCATCTCAAGTAATATCGACGACCGGACACTACACGAGCTTTACCTCTGGCCATTTGCAGAAGCTATTAAAGCCGGAAGTGCAAGCATCATGTGCAGCTACAATCGACTCAATCAAACATACGCTTGTGAGAATCCCAGGATCCTTAAAGATATCCTAAGAAAGGAGCTTGGTTTCGAAGGCTACGTTGTTTCTGACTGGTTTGCAACTCACTCTGGTGCAGAGTCAATCCAAGCTGGTCTAGATATGAACATGCCTGGGTCTCTTAACCAAGAAGAGATCCTAGCCGGAAACGGTGTGAGTTACTGGGGAGCCAAGAACGTGTCCCGAATGGTCAATGATGGCCTGGTTTCCAAACATCGAATCGACGAGATGGTCCAGCGGATCATGCTCCCTTATTTCTACCTGCGCCAGGATTCCAACTTTCCTACAGTCGACCCCTCTTTGACGTTGTCACTGGCCGCACAGCAGGGTATCGACATTGCAGGGCTGGGTTTTCCGAATGTACCGGCTCGCGATGTTCGAGGAGATCACGCCTCGCTGATTCGCCGAATGGGCGCTGATGGCATTGTTCTTTTGAAGAATTTTAACAAAACTTTGCCCCTAAAGTCACCCAAGAACATTGGCGTCTTTGGAAATGATGCACCGCCCCCGACGAATGGTATTGTATTTGAAGACGCCCACCCTTTCGAGATTGGTACTTTGGATATTGGGGGCTGGTCGGGAACGGGGCGCAACACGTACTTAGTTTCGCCCCTCGAGGCAATTATGGCCAAAGCCAAGAAACTTGGATCACGAGTGCAATACGTCACGAATAACAAGATTCTGGCAGCTGATGATTTCCGAAGTATCTTTCCGACACCCGACGTGTGCCTCGTTTTCTTGAATACGTTTGCCTCGGAGTCATGGGATCGTACTGAGTACGAATCAGACTGGAACTCTACTCTTGTCGTTAAGAACGTCGCTAAACGCTGTCCAAACACAGTTGTGGTGACGCACTCTGCTGGAGTAAATACCTTACCTTGGGCAGAGAATCCGAATGTTACCGCAATCCTGGCTGCTCACCTTCCTGGCCAGGAGTCTGGAAACTCGATTGTCGACGTCCTTTGGGGCAACGTTAACCCGTCTGCAAAACTTCCATACACAATTCCGGCCAAAGAGGAAGACTATGATATCCCGATCGTAAACTTGTCAGCAAGCGCGATTACGTTCCCTGGCGCCTGGCAGGCTGACTTTACGGAGGGCCAGTACATCGATTACCGTCGCCTTGACTAGGCTAAGATCGACCCGCTTTACGAGTTTGGCTTTGGGTTGAGCTACACGACTTTCCAGCTTCAGGACTCTGTCAAAATAGAGAGGCGAGCCGCCAGGGTACCAGCTGTTCCAAACCCCTCTGCAGAAATCCTTCCAGGAGACAACGCTGACCTTTGGAAACCTGTACTGACCCTCAAGACTCGTGTTACTAATACAAGGTCGTTAGCTGGTGCAACGGTGCCACAGCTTTACCTATCATATCCCGAAGGCACAACTCCCAAAGGAACTCCTATCCAGGTTTTACGAGGATTCAATAAGGTGTTCCTAAAGCCAGGCGAGTCTAAGCAAGTTGCATTTGATTTGATGCGTCGAGACCTCAGTTACTGGGATGTCGGAAGCCAATCATGGAAAATTCCGTCTGGGTCATTCACATTCAAAGTCGGATTCAGCTCGAGGGATGTCAAAGCAACTATTAAACACTGTGTCAGATGTTGATAGTGTATGGTGGGAAATGGTGTATCTTGTGGGTAGACACTTGTAGTGATCTATGGGAGAAAGCCGATGCTAGCATATGTTCCGGCCCAACCACGAG
>LMYD01003073.1:0-24860 GCA_001630595.1 Pseudogymnoascus sp. BL308 | reverse complement strand
TGGGATATGGGTGGGTGGATTTAGGTGGTGGGTTAGGGTGGGTAGGGGTGTTGTTGTAGTGGGTGGAGGGTGGAGACTATCGACGGAGGGAGGCGAGGAATAGTTTGAGTGGTAGTGGTAGGGTAGTTGGTAGTGGTAAAGTTAGTGGCCAAGTCAGGTGACTAGCAGGGCGTCAGAGAAAGATTGGTGAGGGAAGAAAGGTTGACGATGACTGCAATGGAGGGGCAAAAGAGGCGTTTTGGTGTGTCGTTGGTGTGTCGTTGGTGTGTCTGGTTGGTGTTGTTCCCTTCCTTTTCCAAACCAAAGCAGTTTAGTGCGGTTAAATTAGTGGTGAGGGAGCAGGATGAGGGAAGAGGGAAGAGGGAAGGGGAGGGAAGGGAAGGGAAGGGGAAGGGCAAAAAAGAGGAGATGATGATGATCCCAGCCAAGGAGAAGGCGACGGGCGCTGATTGGCCAGGCTGAAGCTGAGGTTGTTTTGAGTGGACGGGTTGTGTGTGTGTGTGTGTGGGAACAGAGTGAGGTAGAGTGAGGCAGAGGGGGATGATGCGTGCAGCCCGGCTCGACCAGTACTTCCAAACACTCAGAGTCACAGTAGTATCCGCAAGTACCCCCGTTCCTAACACCCCTCCCCATCCACTGCCCATCCACTGCCAAAGCAGGCAAAACCAGCGCGCGGCAGGCAAAAAAAAACCTCGCCGCACCAAAAATGCAGGCTGGGCTGGGCGCAGGAGGGAAGGGGCGGAAGGGGTCCATGCACTGTGCGCTGATTGGATGTGACGCACTCGTAATTGGCTGGCGCAGGGAGAAAGTGGAGAAGGGGGGAGGGGGGAGGGGAGGGAAGGCTAAATGCAGATGATGTGGAAGGCCAAAAACAAATCGAAAAGGGGGGCGCACTAGTCGCGAAGGGGGATAGGCGGTTGTTATTCGGGGAGTGGTTGGTTGGGGGGTGCAGGGGTTGGGCTGGATTGGATGGGATCCGCCGTGAGATTCTTTTCTTGGTGTGAGGGAGGAGGGAGCAAGGCGGGGGGCGTGGCTGTAGAAAATTGATGGGCGGGCGCGAGGACACGGTACGAACGGACGCATCGTTACGCACACTGTACGTACCCATGTCCATGTCCATGTCCATGTCGAGAAGGGGATCGAACGGAACGGGTGTGGGTTGTGTCTGGGCCAGAGTGGATCGGAGTGGATTTGTTGTGGATCGGATCGGTCAAGGGTATTGGTCATGGGTCGTGCAGGAAAAAGGAGTCGTCAAGAGAGGGGAGCAGCAAAGCAAAAAGGTCGCAGCCCAGGCCAGGCTAGGCTAGGCAAAGGCATGGCAAGGCAAGGCTACTAACCCTGGCAATCCTGGTCAATCCTGACAATCCTGACAATCCTGGTCAAGCCACCAAAACCAGTTGGACAAGGCTTGGGACCAGGCAGGCAGCGGAGGCAGCGGAGGCGGCGGAGTCAGCGGAGAGAGGCCAGAATGACTAGACGGGGGGTGGGAAAGTGGCTGGCTGGCTGGCTGTGTGTGGTGTGTGGTGTGTGGCGTGTGGTGCACGTAATGTGCATACCGATCCAAGAAAAGATGCACGGCTCCATAACACATAGCACACTCAACCGGATTATGCAACGGATGTCGCCGGGGTCGGTGGAGGCGATGATGGGCGATGGGTGGAGAGCTGGAAGAGCTGGGTGAGCTGGAAGAGCTGGATGAGTAATTCATCAATGAGGACAGATGGGCGGACAAGACGGCAGCGAGACGAGCGTACAATGCCAGTCTGAGCCACAACCTGTACGAGTGCGCCGAGTACGGGTTACGCAGCGGTCCACGGGTACGAGTACCGTCTCGAATCCTCTCCAGCGTCCACCCCTCGCCTCCCTCCCTCGTTCTCGCCCCCTTCCTTACCATCCCCATCCCCATCTTCATCGTCTTTTCTCATGTCACCCCCTTCCTCGTTGTCCTCCCCTCCCGCCACCAACTGTCCCATGCTCCCTCCCACCAAAAGTGGGTCTGCAGGCAGATTAACCACAGACAGTCACAGCCAGCCCGTACCCGTAGCCAGTAGTATTTGGGGTGACCAGAGGCGTTAGGAGTCTTAGGATCGTTAGGATTGTTAGGAGTGAGGCGGTCGTGCATCCTGCAATGCAGGGTACCAATACACAAGACACACACAGAACACGTAGAATGAGTGGATCACCCACCCCCACCACGACATCTGATTGGCCGCCTCACCCAGCGCACCAACCAGGATGCCCCAAAACCAAACACAAGGCTACCGACAGGAAACTCGCGAGGCGGACGGCGGGGAGGACGCTGATTCGATTGCTGCGAGGGAGGGGGGATGGTGATCAGTCAACTTCTGCCACTTCTACCACCTTCGAAGCACCTCTCACACACCTCCTGGCGCGACCAAATTACAGGACTCCCACAGGCACACAATCCAGCAGGCACACACCCTGACTGGCTGCCTCCCGCTCTGCCTGCCTGCCAACCGTGATTACGTGCATCCCCCCCCTCCCCCTACGGCGGACAGAAAAATACCACCGTGCTACCGTTCGATGCTGCACGAGCTTCCCATCTCGCCCAAGCGTCACGGGTGCACAGACCAATGACATCCTCTGTCATCTCAGTCGCCGTGCCCACCGGCCACGCAATTGGGTGGCGAGAGGCGTGAGCTTGTGTGGAGTAGCAGATGGAGTCGGCATCATTTGGTCGGTCGGTCGGTGGGTCGGTCGGTCTGGTGTCTCTGCACTCCGACCGCATAACTGTTGTTGTGCTGGACAATTCTGTGCTGTGCTGTGGAGCTGACTTGACTGACTCCCGTCCACCGTGTCAACGCACGCATGCATCATCGCGCCTGGTCTGAGACATCGATCCAGACAGATAGACAGAACCGCTCCTCCCTCGACCACTTCACCCGCCGCCGCCCCTCCACCCCACACGCTCCACCACCAGAGCCGGCATGCACATCCCATTTCATCAGCACAGCGTAAGACATCCTCATCCTCCAAAACCCACCCCATCCCCACTCTAGCGCCCAAAAACGCACCTCGCCTGGCGCCCGCACCCAGCCTGTCCTGTCCGTCCCTTCCTAGTCCGTCCAGCACAAACACAGTAAGACGGTTCGTTCCAGGGCCTGCTACCTGCCTCGCTGCTGCATCCGAGACCTGACAGTGGGTCCCGATCAGCGTTTCCAGAACCAATCTGCCCAGCAGCCTCGTGGCGCCACCGCGGTCCCCTCGGCGCGGCAGACGTATTATAGGAGCCAAAAAGGGACGCTGATTGGCCCCCTGCGCGTGCGCCGTGTGTGCTGACGGCAGCGAGGATCGGGGTTGGGCTCCTTGATTGGAGGGAAGGGGGGAGGGGGATGGTTGCGGTCGTTGTTCAGACAGGATAGGATGGAGGGATTGTACATACAGTACGGTAAACTGTGCCGCTGGGCTGGCTGACGCTGATGGCCGCCCTGCCTGGGGGGAGGTTGGTTCGCATCAGGCCATCCATCGCATCGCTACAGGTTGAGAGGACGATCGATATCGTTGCGGTGAGGATTGTTGGCCGAGTGATCGACGGGATCGGTGGTTCTCCTGTCTCGTCTGCTGGCTCCGGTAGATCTGGCCAACTCCCCTACTGTGACTATTGTCCGTCCGTCGCGGCCGCCGCTTGCCGCTGGTGACGAAACCAAGGAATCCCCCAAACGCCCAGCCAAACCCAGCCCGTTCCAACATAGCACCCCGTCCCAGCGCCCCCCCGTCCCAGCGCCCCCCCGTCCCCGTTTCCCACCCTCTGTCATGTCACCGGATCCCACACCATACCACTCCACGCCTCAGTCCCAGCGCTGGAGCACCGGAATGGTTCCAAGGCGCAGGCACTGGGTCGCCAGCCCGCGCGTGCCATGCGTACCGCCCAGTCCCCAGCGCTGTGGCCATGGTACTGGTCGCGCGCTGACTGCGTACCACCTCCCTTACGTACAGTAGTGTCTACAGGCCTAGAACAACCGTGCGCAACGGCGAAAGGCGATGCCGATGGGGAATGGGAATGGGAATGGGGCCGCCCCATCCGATCGCTATTTTTGCCACGATCCCAGCGCGCCGCAGTGGAGGGGCGTAGCGGACATAGCGTAGGAGCGGGACAGGAATAGCTTGCGTCCCCAACGGGACAGAGGGTGTTCCGCCTGGGATGCGTGCGATGGGGGGGGGTTCTGTCAGTTCTAGCATTTCGTAGAGGAGTAAACTATCACTTCTCACATCCCCCCATCCGCTTCCAACGGCGACCCTCGCGAGCCAGCGGCCTTGGAGCTTACCTGCAAGGGAGCGCTGCATTCTCGGTTCGGTGCCGTAGGTGTGCGGACCACGCGTCCTGGATTGATGAGATGTGATGAACCCCATTACCGCCGACCGATGGGAACCTTATTGTGTCGCATGGACGGAGGGGGATGTGACATGTCTCCTCGCGTGCAGTATTGGATTGGGGATTGATGTCACCGATGCCGCCGTCACCGAACCGAGTGATGGTCACGCTGTGATACGGGCCGGTAAGGTGAAGGTAAGGGGTTGGGGAGTGTGTGTGATGGGGAGCCTA
This sequence comes from Pseudogymnoascus sp. BL308, assembly GCA_001630595.1. Lineage (NCBI taxonomy): Eukaryota > Fungi > Ascomycota > Leotiomycetes > Thelebolales > Thelebolaceae > Pseudogymnoascus > Pseudogymnoascus sp. BL308. The sequence continues at coordinate 20,296 of LMYD01003073.1, read as the reverse complement.
GACGGGGCAGGTGAGGCTCTGGGGTTGTACGAGGGTCGTACGAGAAGGCTGGCCTGGGGAGTTTGCTTGGTGAGCTGTTTTGTTGTATGGCGCTGGCCGGCTTTTGGAGGAGGTGGTCATGTGATTTCTGCTGTGAGGGGCGGGGAATTGTAGGTCCGGCCCGGAGGGGACGACGACGATGAAATGAAATGAGTGAATATTGTCTTGCAAATATTCGAGTGGTGAGATGGGATTTGATGGCTGTGTAGCTGTTTTGCTGGGCTGTGGAAGGGCTGGTGTAGGTGTCTTGTCTTGTTTTGTTTAAGATAATTAGATACGTGGATTTTAATAATTACTATAAATATATAATATCATTTTGAACCACAACTTCATTAAATTGTTGCAGCTCTTACACAGGAAATGCCGCCCTACCTTCAGCGCAAAGAAGTTCCATACAATGGATAGACCTACAAATATACTCCTGAGAATTGTCTGGCTAGGATTTTACAGATGGTAACGGTGGGGCTGAGATGCAGATGAAAGAAACCGTCTCTAGTGCACCATAGATATCCGAGCTAAGAATATCAAACGTGGGCAACTACACCGGCTGGGTTAGATTGGAGATGAAGAGGAGTGTGATGGAGAGTGATGTGTGGTTTTTGGAGTGGGATGGATGCTGTATATCGGCTGGGCGGGGGGAGTGAAACGGTGATAAAGGGGCTGTTGCTCTACAGGAATTCTTTGTCGTTCCAAGATCTAATTATCCTCTTGATGGTGGCATCCATGCTCTGCCGCCTATGATGAGACCGCGCCTCACAGCCGACGCTGAAAAATGCGCATAAGCGCATAATATATTGCGCTTATGCACAATTCTCGGTGTCGGCTGTCGGCTGCCGCCATAAGTTGGCTGCCGCCGCCTTCACACCGGCCGACAACACCGACAAATGCGCACAAGCGCACAGAAAATGGCGCTTGTGCGCAATTCTCGGTGTTGTAGCGGCCAGCTGCTGTGAGAGCTGCCTTCGGCAAATCTCATAGCAGCCGCCGCCACAAGTTGGCCGCCCTCACAGCGGCCGACACGCCGAAAAATGCGCACAAGCGCAGGATATATTGCGCTTGTGCGCATTTGCGGCGCTGTCGGCCGCTGTTTGCCGCCAGCCTTGCATTCCCCCTCTCTTCTTAGCCTCTTCCCCCCCCTCCCATCATACTAGCCTTAGGAAAGTGCAGCTGCCGCCCTCACGGAGGCCGACGCCGAAATATGTGCACAAGTGTATAATATACTGCGCTTGTGCGCATTTTCGGCATTGTGGCGGCTACTGTTCGCCGCTGTGAGGGCCGCCATTAGTTGGCCGCCCTCACAGCGGCTGACAACGCCGAGAAATGCGCACAAGCGCATGGTAAGTAGCGCTTTGTGCGCATTTGCGGCGCTGTCGGCTGCTGTTCGCCGACAGCCCTGCCTCCCCACCCTCCATTAGCCTCGCCTTTACGGTTACCAGCCTTGCGCTACGCCGAATGTCTACCACCCGCGGACCCGGCAAAGCTTGATTCCAGATCATAAGTCGTATTTCGGCCGGAAGTTCGTTGAATCGCTTCATCTGGGGCTTGATGGCTAGAGCTGTCAAAGGGGGACCCGGCGGGGCCATGGCCCTCGTTCTGTGCTCGTCGCTGACAAATTTGGGGAACTTGGACCGAGATTGTTGAGGCCACTGGACACAGCCTTCGTGTTGGTCACAATCCGCTGTCTTCGTAGAATAGTGATGGATCCTCAAGTTTCTTTCTCGGCCGAGGGGTTCGAGGGTCAAGCTTGGAAAGTGAGAACGTCCCTGTTGTAGCTTGACTTTGGGCGACCAAACGATCCTGCTATTGCCCGTCAGTTTGTACATTTTCTTATGCCTCTTTGTGAGACTATATGACTGCATCACTTACTATAGATCTTTACTTCAGTGAGGCAATTTGGTATCCATGAGAGCTCCTGGTGTATCGGTGGCTTGGATTCGAAATAGATGTACCATAAGAAGAATATTTGAGGGCATATATATATCGAGGCAAACGATGCCGGATGAAGCTAGAAATAGCAGAAGAATCATCTCCAGACTTACAGATGAGTCGCTATGAATAGGCTGGAAAGAATGCAGATTACTCCTGCACGATCGAGTACTCACATGGAATGAACGCGGCCAAGTGAGAAAACCGAACTAACATCCAGCACCGTATCCATGTTTAGCGTATAGCAAAATTATTCATATGGTAGCCATCCGAGAGAACGAGCATCATCCAGCAAGAGCGTCTCCTGCCGTTGCATGTTGTAAGCGTCTTGCCATATGCACGTCGAGGCCAAACGAGGGAATAGAGCCAGGCACCAACCGAATATCTGCAAATATCTGCAAATATAATTTAACAATGAGAAGAACGAAACGAATACGTATAAAATAGAGAAAATGATGGAGATAAGTGATAGATAATATGTGCGTACGTATAATATCTACAGACCCCCCTCCTTTACCAGGAACACGGCACTGCCGCTTCCCGGTCTGCTGACAACAACAGCACCCTCCTTCTGCTCCGCAGTCAACTGCCTCTTGCTATAATACTCTTTCTCCCAGGCCGCCTTAACTGCCTCCACCTTGTCAGCTGGGACAAGATGCACGCTGCATCCACCCCATCCTGCACCAGTCAACCTGCTTCCATAGCCTCCTGCCTTCCTCGCAATCGCACACAGCTCGTCCAACTCAGGGCAACTGCATTCATACAGATCCCTGCAGCTATCCTGCGTCTCATTCATGATATCACCGAGCTTACGGTTGTAGCTCTCCGTGGAACCAGAAGCATCGCGCTCAAGCTCTCCGGCTGGCTGTTCGAGCATCTTAATGAACTTGGAGACACGTAGAGCCTCAGTGAATACATGAAGTGCGCGCTGGCGCAGCTTGAACGTCTCGGCGCGGACAGGGAAGGTAGATTCAAATCGTTTCTCGAGCTCTGGGACGGTCATGCCGATGACCTTTGCGATTTCTTCGCGGGTATAACCCCCCTCCTTTGTGAATGTGGACTTCACCAGCTCGACCAGCTCGGGCAGCTGCTCGTTAATCGACGCCGAGTTGCGCTTGGCGAAGTATGCCTTCTGGAACCCGTACAAGCTGATACCCAATGGTCCAGAGTCTGCTGGAAGCGGCTCCTTTGTCTCGTTTAAGAGAGCGTGGAGGTAGGCTGCAGCGAGAGAGCACTCGACGACACGGAGGTTGTAGCAGACGGGACCGGTGACATGCTTGTCTGCCTGCACGAACGATTGGGCGATCAGGAAGGCAAGCTCTGGGTTTGTGCTTGGGAACTGAACCGGGCGAGCTGAGAGCGTTGGCACAAACGACACGTAGAGCGCGCTGCCGCGGAGGGAGAGGACAGAGGCAGATTGGTCCATGCCGCCAGAGTTGACACCAACCTCACGCTCGGCCACGATGGCAATCTCGGTCAAATCCATTTTGCTAACATCCTTGACGCCATTGGCGACCATGACTGCTAGGGCGCTGCCGCTGACGAATGCAGCACTGCTGCTAAGTCCGCCACCAGCTGGAATCGATCCATTCATCAGCACGTTCATGCTCTTTGGCCGGAACCCCTCGCCATGTGTTTTCTTCAGCAGTTGTAGGGCGCCCTTCAATCCGCACTTGAAGTAGTTTGTCCACTCGTGGACTTTCGAGTCGATATCGACGTTATCATATGGGATGTCGAATTCGTGTGCGGGGAATTTCTCAGACTCAACATTCGAGATGCGGATTTTGAAAGTGTTGGAGGAGGCTGAGGCGGAGTCATCGGGGCAGGAGACAGCGAAGATGGCGTCCGAGGTAATTGCCATGGGCAGGACTGGGTAGAGGGAGTAGTCGATGTGCTCGCCGATTATGTTGACACGCCCGGGTGAACGAGATACGAAGGATGCGGGGTGCTTGTATGTGGATTCGAAGGTGCTGAGGAGCTGGCTCCAGCGCTTTGTTTGCGCGGACACTGCATCCTGGGTATAAATGCCATCCAAAGACGCAACGACTGGAACTGTGCCGGCCATATCGACAATAGAAACGGTGGTTCGAAGTTGAGTGCTCAAATGAGGGGTTCGTTAGGTGTGGTGGATAAGACGAGTTTGGGCGATAAGACTGTTGATACTCAACACTTGGGAATCTTGTCGATTGCCAAACAAAGCTGCGGACAGGAATGATAGGAAATAGTTGACAGAAAGAGAGATGGAAAGGAAACCTTTTGGATGATACAAATTCTTCCAAGCCAGCTCTGTAGTATGTAGTATAGGTAGGTTACATACTCATAGTATGGAGTATCGCACAGCCATTATGCCGCAACGAGAGCGCCAAAATGCGGACCCTGAGTTCCACCACCAATTAAAGCATGGCATGTCCTCAATATGGGCCAAAACTCCGCACTCTCCCCCGCACCTTCGGGGGAAGATATTGTTTTTTGTGCTCCATAAATACTCCGACCACGAGTAAACAAAACAAATATGGAATATGATGGCATTTAACGTTAATGGCTTGCCGCCTATGCAGGCTATATACTCCTATCAGAGACGTTTGTCGCACATTCAGGGACAAGTAGGACAAAATACATTTTTAAATTGGAGCTATGGTCACCGAGTGTCACCTGACTCACTCCCCGCCTATTCCCCGCCGAGGTCGGACATCTCCACGTCAATCCCCACATTCCCATTGGCCAATCTCCATTTTATCGCCGTAATTCTCACAAACATATCGTGGTGCACGTGATCGCGCCCGAACACCTCTTGTTCTGGCTATATTCATGGATGACTCTACAATTGCTCTTTGCATAACAAGCCACTGCGTTCCAAACCTCGTTGTCACCGCCCTGTCGAGACAACACCATAGCGGAACAGGACACAAGGACAGCTCTTCTTTAGCTGTACCTGGTGTTATCTTTACAGGGCCTTTAGAGTCGTCGCCACACGGCCTCGATTTCTTTTTTTCAGTCGCCGACTTTGGCCGACGATCTCTCACAATAACCTCAAGATGCTCCGAACACAACCAGCGCGGTCAGCTGTCCGCAGCTTGGTGAAGGCGTCTACCCGTACCTCAAAACCTCTCTCAACCTCTTCCGCCGCACGAGTGATCTCAGCGGCACCGAAAAAGACTCCGGGTGCGACAAGGTCACAAGCCACAACCGCGGCTGCTTCGTCGTGAGTCCTCCTCAATCCACCGCGATTGAACAATGCTAATTTTCCACCTTTGTAGGCAAATAAGAGAACCTCCGGCGTCAACATTCAACACAACTCCTCCGCAAAATGAGCCGCAACCTCTCCAGAATGCGAGGCAACCCGAGATGGATGAGTCGTAGGTCGCACTAGTGCCTCCAAATTTGACAAGGCTGATAAACATAACAGGTTCATTGGGATGAGTGGAGGAGAAATATTCCATGAAATGATGCTTAGGCAAGGTGTTAAGCATGTTTGTAAGTTGCTTGAATAACTGTCCCCCTGACTTCTAAACTAACTCCGGACAACAGTTGGTTACCCTGGTGGCGCTATTCTCCCTGTATTCGATGCCATCTACAACTCAAAACATTTTGAATTTATCTTACCGAAACACGAGCAGGGTGCTGGACATATGGCCGAAGGTTATGCCCGCGCATGTGGAAAGCCAGGTGTGGTTCTGGTAACCTCTGGTCCCGGTGCCACCAATGTGATAACGCCTATGCAAGACGCTCTCTCAGATGGTACACCGATGGTTGTATTCTGCGGTCAGGTCGCTACGACATCCATTGGAAGTGATGCTTTCCAAGAGGCCGATGTCATTGGTATCTCCAGATCTTGCACCAAGTGGAACGTTATGGTTAGAAATGTCGCAGACCTGCCCAGGAGAATCAAGGAGGCCTTCGAGATCGCCACTAGCGGACGCCCTGGACCAGTTCTCGTCGATTTACCAAAGGATGTTACTGCGTCGATCTTGAGAAAGGCCATCCCGATGATCAGCACTCTCCCAGTATCGCCGAGCGCAGCCTCAAAAGCAGCAGCTGAAATCACCCAGAAGCAGATCCAGGCTACCATCAAGCGCGTCGGAGACTTGATCAACATTGCGAAGAAGCCTGTCATCTACGCCGGGCAGGGTATTCTTGCGCTCCCAGAGGGCCCAAGGCTTCTCAAGGAGCTTGCGGATAAGGCCTCTATCCCTGTGACCACCACCCTCCAAGGACTCGGTGGCTTTGATGAGCTTGACGAGAAGTCTCTCCACATGCTGGGTATGCACGGATCTGCATACGCAAACATGTCGATGCAGGAGTCGGATCTTATCATTGCTCTCGGAGCAAGATTCGACGACCGTGTAACTCTCAACGTTCCAAAATTCGCTCCTCAGGCAAAACTTGCCGCTACCGAGGGCCGTGGTGGAATTGTCCACTTCGACATCATGCCAAAGAACATCAACAAGGTTGTCCAGGCCACTGAGGCCGTTGTCGGTGACGCAGCAGCCAACATTGCCAAGCTCCTCCCATACGTTGACATCAAGACCATGGAGGATCGCTCAGAGTGGTTCGGCCAGATCAATGCGTGGAAGAAGAAGTTCCCTCTCTCGTTGTACGAGAGGTCCGGAGAGAACGGCTTGATCAAGCCGCAGACTGTCATCGAGGAGCTCTCCAAGCTGACTGCTCACCGCAAGGAGACCACCATCATTTCCACCGGTGTTGGCCAGCATCAGATGTGGACTGCCCAGCACTTCCGCTGGAGACACCCACGTACCATGATCACCTCCGGTGGTCTCGGCACGATGGGCTTCGGTCTTCCCGCCGCCATTGGCGCCAAGGTTGCCCGCCCAGATGCCCTTGTTATCGACATTGACGGTGACGCCTCGTTCAACATGACCTTGACCGAGATGTCCACCGCCCACCAGTTCAACATTGGCGTCAAGATCATCGTCCTGAACAACGAGGAGCAGGGCATGGTCACCCAATGGCAAAACCTCTTCTACGAGGATAGATACGCTCACACCCACCAGCAGAACCCCAACTTTATGAAGTTGGCGGATGCTATGGGTGTCCAGGCACGCAAGTGTGAGAAGCCAGACGATGTTGTTGACAGCCTCAAGTGGCTCATCGAGTCTGACGGACCAGCGTTCTTGGAAATTGTTACGGATAAGAAGGTCCCCGTCTTACCGATGGTGCCCACAGGAGCTGGACTACACGAGTTCCTTGTATATGACGAAGGTAAGAACATACTATTGACTCCATAACTCGATATTAATACTAACGAATTTGACAGCCCTTGACAAGAAGCGCAGGAAACTCATGAGTGAGCGTACTTCCGGTCTCCACAAGTAAACCTACCGCTTGTCGTACTCTAAATCTGCCATTAATACTACATAACTTCATCGTCGCGGTCTCCACATCCCCGAAGAGTCTCTATTTATATCCGGGCACGGCGTTATCGCTCTCTGGGGCAAAAGTTCTCGTTCTAGTTGTCAAGATGTATCCGATTGTTTATGGGGTGAAGGGAAATATTTAAGCTTCAAAAGTGACAGCTTCTTTACGGGAATTATGCGGTCTACGTGATATATAGCATCTGGGCATACTTGATGGGGAATATGAACACGCCTTTCCCTGCGAATCCTAGTAATGAGTTCGATTGATTGGTTTTCCAATGCTTCGCTGATTACGCTGTGTGATTTAAATATCACTGTACTACTGTACAAGAATGATATCGCTCAAATGCACGCACGCTTAGTTGGCTTCCTTGTTGGGAGTCCCACCAGACTTATCAGTAATACTCATATCCCCCATGGAGCTGCTCATCCCGCTATAACCCCTAGCACTCCCACGGCTCCTGACACTTCCACGGCCCCGATTACGCCTTTTCTTCGCCCCTACATGCACCTAACCTACTGTTACTTAGCTGTGCAGTTTATGTGTCAAGATATTCCTTACAGGTGCATGCACAGTAGGTTCGCAATGCAGCCACATAGGAGGGCTTACCCCTTTCTCGAATAGAAGGCCATTGGCTCCAAATTATCATTCATATATCTTTGATGAAACCGTGGGAGGTACAAGACTTCAATCAGAGACCTAGGTATATATATGCCAAACACAACAACGCTATGCACGCTCAAATCGGTAATGCTCTGTAACCGTAATCATCTCTGGCTGCGGTACCGGTGCCACCATGGGGTATCTTTGAGTAAATATTATATATCTGATGAGACTACGAGCTGAGTGCCAAGCAAGCATCAACGGCAAGGCCAACCCTAGGTCTCATTAGTACGCGCGGAAAGAGCATTGGCTGCGGGGAACATACCTTCCGTTCTTTTGAGCTACTACATCGCTGATGAGTTCTTTGTCAAGGTCTGGGAACATGCCAGAAAGCGTCTCAACAACATTTTCGTGCTCTGCCCTTTGTAAGTGCTGTGCCTGGGCAGCTTCGACGCTTGCCTGTCGCACTGCCGCATTTTCAGCACGGAGGTGGTTTCTGTCAACAGTATCACGGGTTGGTTCAGCAAGTCTCTGTGGGCTTATGGGCCTCTCTGCATTTCTTGGGGCTGGCGATAGTCTTGAAGTATTGCCGCTTGCAGGGGCCCTGCTAGGGCTACTTTGACCTCCAGAGCTGTCGTCGGCAAAAATCCTTCCTATGGAAGACAGGGGTCTCTGGATGGACCGTAATAAGCCACTCATAGCCGCCTTTTCGTCGCCACCCTCACCATTATTAGACTCGAAAGATGATGTCGATTTTCTTGGCTGCGAGGATTCGCCTTCGGTGGATTTCCTAGCATTGGGCTCCGACGAAGGCTGTCTAGACTTCTCGGACAGCTGTTGGGTAGGTGTTGGTGGCGCATCAGCCTCATCCGTGCGGTGTTTCTCAGCAATGGCGAAGACTGCAGCCTCAACATGCTTCTCAAAGTCCTCGTCGGATATTGTTAATGTTGTACGATCTAGATTTTCTATAAACTGAACGGCACCCAGCTGCAAAAATAAGTTAGCATTTGAAATATACAATTTCAAGTTTTCCTTACCAAGGAGGATAGATAATAGCCCGCCTCTCCACCAAGCTTCTCCTGGTTTCGGAAACGTAGGATGTATTGAACATTAGATACCAAATGCTCCGGATTTGCTTGCAGGACCGTGTAAATCAATAGAGGCATAAACGAGTCTGCTGACGAATCGGACTTGGAGTGTTTCAGTAGACCTAGAGAACGTCAATTGAGTGAAAGCGTGTTTCTGTCGACCTACTCACCAAAAATGACTTTGCAGCAGTTGAGAACACAGATGATCTTGTCTCTTGGTGCTCTATATGTCTTGATTTTAAGCAGTTCTATGCGTACGTTAGAAATGCCTCCTGTATTGATTTGAAGTTGTATTTACCTTGTTGTGCCAATATCAAAAATCGCTTCCCACTCTCCCCAACAGGAGGTATGTCTAAGTGTTCTTCTTTCACCCACCCGTAGATGCTAACTTTTTGAGCCAGGATATCATCACGTTCAACGTCTTCTTGATGTTGGCCTCTCCTTCCCGGGCCTAACGGACGCTCTCCATTTCTTCTCCTTGGCCTCGCCCCGGGTATAGGCTGTGGAGGGGGAATCGCTGGCGAAAACGTTTGCGTGTACAGTCTGTTCATAACAAGCTTTTCCATGCCCTCGCGAGCATTATCGAATTCCGCATCGGAAACTTCCTTCCATATCTCACACTGAGCCATCTTATTTGTAATGAACGCCAGGAAATCTCCTATAATTTTGACTTGCTCATGCACCATCCACTGCTTCTTACCAAATTCCTGCAAGAAAGACCGTAGGAACTTGGCAACTGGGTCAGCGGTACGGTGCCTCAGTTGCTCCAGAAATCTATGAAAGTCAAACGGAAGGTCTGGCTCTGGTTCTGGCTCCGGTGGCGGGGGTCGGTGTAGCGACGTAGCATGAGGTGAAACGGGCGATTCGATTTGTGAGATGTGTCCCTCAGACGAGCGCATGGCTGGCATTGCATACATGGTAGTGGGCTTGGGAGGTACTTCCGGGCCTACATCACTATCCTTGCTTTCGCGCCGAGATGATACGCCCTTCCCCAAATCAGTGCTCTCTAAACCCTGGGATATATTGATCACACCATGGTTCAGGGGGTCTAGGCTTGATTTCCTAAGAGGATGCTGGATCTGAGTCCCAAGCAATGGCCCAGCGAGCTCAAATCGAGGAGACATCACCTCCTCTTCGCCTGGGCCCCCTCCTTCTGCACTGAACTGATCCATAATGCTCTGTATTTCCGATCGAGATTCTCCTTCACGCCCATCTTCGCTAGCAGAAGGCTTCTCGTCGAATCCTGCATCTGACCGTGTCGGCGACCTGTCGCTTGGACTTTCCCCAGCTCCAGACCGTGGTGTAGACGCGCTGTTAGATGTCGGGGGAACAGCTGAGTGTGGAGAGTGTGGGGTAGGCTCGAGGAACATATTGTCTTTAGCTGGAGCTTGTGGAGTATTCGATTCACTATTTGGAGGAGGATGCGGCCTCAGAGTTGCCGTTGATGACTCCATCGGATCTGACCCGACAGTTGTGTCTTCGGTGGTTGGCGCGTCGGGTGTGGTTTGTTGAGCCTCATGGCTTTCCACGGCCTTTTCCTCCAATGCTGCCTCGCCAGTAGACACACTGGCCGTTGATGACTCTATAGGGTCCGAGCTGACAGTTGTGTCTTTGGTGGTTGGCGCGTCGAGTGTGGTTTGTTCAGCCTCATGGCTTTCCACGGCCTTTCCCTCCAATGCTGTCTCGCCAGTAGAAACACTGGTTGTGCCGGCCTCTCCCATCGTACCCTCAATGATATTGGCTGTGTCTAACGGACCTGCCGCGCTGCCTGTGTCTTCTAGGTCCTTCCCCGCAATCCCTACGGGGCCATCGTTCGTGGCCGACTGGTCCCCGACCACAGGGTCTATCTCATCCAGCTTCGGCTTGTTTTCAAGATCGCGATCCGGTTCAGCTTCTCCTTCTTGCTGTTTCGGGGGAGACATGCAGGATTTGCCGGCCGCCGTGGCAAGAGTAGATTGTTGTACCTGGAGCTGTTCGTGGTGGGGTAGGGGCGGAGGTACCTTGGGAGTCGTTGTAGCTGTTAGATGATCAAGGTAAGGCGGCTGAGGTGGTGGGAATAATGAACTTCCACTATAACAAGTATCCCCTTGTATTCTCTTATTGTTTAGGGACCGGCGTTTGTGCACTTGTCACTTCCCAGATGTTGAAAAGCTTAAGAGCCGCAAGTGGTGGAGTGATGGAGTTCCACGTGTGGAACCCCCAACAAAGATGACGAGTCTCAATTAGCGAGGTACGAACATCAGACCTCATCCATCACCAACCCGAAGCGAAATAAATTTGCGAAGGACAACGGCGCGGTTCGAGTGAAACGTGTCTCTCCTCTCAGCTTAACAGTAAGGGCCTCTACTGGGCTATTCAACAGAAATGTGTGGCATATTTACTTCCATTTCAAAAACTGAAGCTCCAAGTCCAAGCCCTGAACTGCTACAGCACCTCACCAACAGGGGGCCAGATCTATCCAATACCCTGAGAGCCGTTGCACAAACGGCGATAGATGGTGATACCGCTTCATTGCTATTTACGTCTACTGTGCTTTCTCTGCGTGGCGGCCGGATAACCGCCCAGCCACTTTCGACTCCAGAAACCGGCTCGGTCTTGTGCTGGAATGGAGAGGCCTGGAAAATTGGCAATGATGTGGTAGAGGGTAATGATGGGGAGGCAATTATTAGCCTCCTTGATGCCAGTATTACGTCAAGGTCGGCTGATGAATCTATCAACTGTGTCCTCGATGTTCTGAGGACCATATCTGGTCCCTTTGCATTCGTTTACTATGACAAAATCCACCGTCTCGTTTATTTCGGGAGGGACTGCCTTGGAAGACGATCGCTGCTGTACAATTCCGAAGATATCGCCGATGCTATCCAGCTTTCTAGCATTGCGGATTCAACGAGCAGTTCCTGGAAAGAGGTTGAGGCAGATGGGATCTATGTGGTCGCACTTGATAGACCATCCGCCCCCCCAAGTTTGGCTTTACAAGAGGAATCATCCGTGGGAAACAAACACTTTCCTTGCTACAGATATCCATGGGTGCCAAGTGACAACCAGGGTGCTACTCCTGTAAGTCGACAGTATAACTGTGCAGCCAACGTTTCGCAACAAGAGCTGATTTCTATTTCAGTCGCTTTCTCTCGGTGTTCTTAACCAAGTAGTCCCCACTACACCGTGGTCTTTAGATTTGTCATCCGACTCTGTAAGGCAACTTGAGCAGCATATGATACAATCATTGAGGCTACGCCTGCTGAATATCCCTGATCCTCCGCGTTCCGAAGGCCCAGCCAAGGTCAAGCTGGCCATTCTTTTCTCTGGCGGCTTGGACTGTGCAGTCCTTGCACGCATGGCACATGATATACTGCCCTTGGAAGAGCAGATAGACCTCCTTAACGTGGCCTTCGAGAACCCACGAGTTGTTTTGGCTTCAAAGCAACCCCCCAAAGTGAAGCTACAGCGAAAAGTTCGGCAAGGACGGGGACAGCTAGGTATTCATGACGAGGTTGTAGCCAAAGAAAAGCCATTAGGCGACGCTCTACCCGTTGTTTGTCCGCCTGTTGAGGCGACCAGCCCATTTGAAGCGTGCCCAGATAGAATGACTGGGAGAAGTGCGCTCAAGGAGCTGAGACAAGTCTGCCCTGGACGGAAATGGAACTTTGTGGAGGTAAAGCATCCCAAAGCCCTGCACCGTATTCGTCTAACATTATATCTAGGCCAATATACCATACGAAGAATTCTTAGCTCACAGAAGCAAAGTCATATCTCTTATATACCCACACAACACAGAAATGGACCTATCTATAGCAGGTGCATTGTATTTTGCATCTCGAGGATCTGGAAAAGCATCCAATGACGATAGTGTTCCTGCAACCGACTACACAACAGAAGCTCGAGTCCTTTTATCGGGTTTGGGCGCAGACGAGCTCTTTGGAGGTTATACACGACATGCCATAGCATTTTCTAGGCGTGGATTCGAAGGGTTAATCGAAGAGCTGGACCTAGATGTGGGTAGACTGGGAAAGCGAAACCTAGGTAGAGATGATCGGGCCATCTCAGACTGGGGCCGAGAGGCCCGGTTTCCATATCTCGATGAAGATCTTGTGAGATGGTCGCTGGAGCGTCCTGTGTGGGATAAATGTGGCTTTGGTGGCTTAGATGAGGCATTGGATGCCGGTGAACTAGTACTGGAGCCTGGGAAGAAAGTACTTCGTCTCCTCGCGTGGAAGTTGGGAATGCACTCTGTGTCTCAGGAGAAGAAACGCGCGGTAAGAGGACCTGTTGTTTATTGACCCTTCACCACCATACTGACTGACACACAGATCCAATTCGGAGCAAGGACTGCGAAGATGGAGACGGGGCGCAGTAAAGGAACAACTTTGCTCTCATGAGAGAATTGGCGGGAACCAAAGATCCGGCGATGATGACACTTCAGATACTACTGAATTGATACTGCAGCCCGGCAGCCATTTCGTATACTCTTCGCGTGTTTCTGTACAACAGTAACCAGAGAGTTCGAAAATAGCAAAGGGCCTCATGCAATCAATGATGAAGTGGTTAAAGGCAAGTCTGAGCTGTAATTTTTAGGCGTCCGACTCAGCTATGACGGCGCTGATTAGAGATGAATGGCGGCCTTGGCCCCAAGGACTGACTTTTCAATGCCTGCCACTTGTTCAGCCCATGAACAACCTTGATCCGGGCCACCTGAAATAAAATTATCCGCAGAGGACTACACATCGGTTCCTGGATCTCCATCTCTACCCGAAGATTAGCTGTCCATGAAGGGCCTTGATCCAGGCCACCGGGAATTTTCCGCAGAGGAAACTTAATCGCCTACACCTGGGTTCGTAGATTTTCATCTATGCCCGAGGATCACCTACCCGAATACTACCAATGGACTATTCTATACCGAGGGATGCATGCCGTTTTCAATCACGTGATGATACATGATGCCATGGTGCCACAGATCTCCGCACTTTTAAATTCCACCAGCCATAACGCGCTTATTTGAAGTCCAGTACTGTACAAGTACGGCATGTTGCGTGTTTACGACGACTATGTTCCGGGTTTCCCTACATCTGGCATGTACTGTATGCATATTGATCATGTGATCTTGGCAAACGCCTTTTGGAGTCGTCTCCACACTGGCCAATACAGACAAAACAACCTACCCACCCCCGCGTCGAAATGTGCAACGAAAGGGGGCCGCCAAATGAGCACTACTGCCAGATTCACACGTTCATCTTTGACCCCACACGATATCTCTCTCCAAGTGGGGACGAGACATAGAAGGCTTGTCACCTCGTGGTCAAATATTGTAGCGCGGCCGGCCCATGGGGAAACTCTGATTAGTGGAATTTATGTGATAACCTCTCCGCTCTCCACAAACGAGATACACCAACTCCAATTTCTGGGGTAGCAAGGAATAGAGTCCTTCTGGAGGCGTGTTTGGTTGCAGACTAACGCGTCTCCCACATTTTTCTGCAACTTTGAAGCGACTTTCAAGCAACTATCATAGGAGTCGCTCTCTCCGCATTTCTCAAAAAGCCCACTATTGAGGTCGACTTGCTTATCTCCCCCCCTTAGTGTCGGGATGATGGCTCCCCAAGTCCGGAGATCCCTGTCCGCTATCAACCACATGTCGGACGGACAACGGACGTATGGAGTTGGAGAAGGTCTGTGAGGGGTGCGGAGAGTTCCCTCCAGCTGTTCAGTGTGGCGTATTGCGGTTTGGGCGCCTATGGTACGTGCATGGGAGGTACCTCTATTTTCTATATTTTGGCATGGGCGACGGGCAATGGCTTATCGTATATATTGGGCCTGCTCCCAAGCTCCTGCTCCTTTTTCTCTTGTTTCCCTATTCACCATCGGGCAAGGACTCCCAACACTGCACACCTTTGTAGGACAGTAAGCCTCCATTAACTCGCCACAATGGCGATCGTTCACGGCACCCGCGTGTACAATTGGTAAAGAGAACCTTTCCCCTATATGAGTTCTATACTGATGCCGCCAATAGGTATATCTCCATGGTAGCTGCCAGTTGCATGGTGTTATACGGATATGATGCTTCGGTCTACAACTCTGTAAGTTTATTGTAGAAACTGTATAGTACATATGCTTACATTTAAATAGGTGCAAGGCTCAGCCAACTGGGTCAATTACTTCGACAAGCCAGTACGTTTGATGTCAAATTTAAGCTTCTTGCTTGTACTAATATCGAGATAGGCTGCAAATGTCATTGGTGCTGTCAATACCGCTTATACCGTTGGTGCGATCGTTGCCGGCTTTTTCCTCGGCGGCCCTTGTGTGAGTAGTGCCGAAGCTTATTGTTCATTTGGCCTACATCTAACTCCCAGCTAGGCTGACCGCTTCGGACGACGATGGGGAATGGGCATTGGGTGCTTTTTGACCATTATTGCGACATTCATCCAAACATTTGCACCAAGACACAACATCGGGACATTCATTGCTGGCCGAGCAATTATTGGTATCGGCCAGGGTATTGCGTTGAGTATGCCGTTATCACCCTAGTTGCATGGGCTTATCTAACCTTTATGCAGCTGCCGGCCCGATTTACATCGGTGAACTCGCCCCGCCAGAAATCAGAGGCAAGGTCATGTCCTTTTGGCAACTCTTCTACAGTGTTGGGTCTTTCCTTGCCTACTGGATCAACTATGCCTGCCAGCTTAACGTAGAAAAGCTTGGCGAGTGGGACTGGAAGATTGTCGTCATCTTCCAGATCATGGTCCCTATTTATATCATGATCCTTCTTCCGTTTATCCCCGAGACTCCACGTTGGTACCTCCAACACGGCGACAGGGTTGACGATGCACGCGCGACACTCCGCCGTGTCCGCGAGACGGAACAAGAAGTTGAAGATGAGATCCTCATGATTCGCGAGGCTCTTGAGTTTGAGAAGGAAGCTATCTCCAGCAGCTACTCTGCTCTGTGGAAAGATCCCTCGGTGCGCAAGCGTCTCATTTTGGCATTTATCCTCAACGCAGGACAGCAGGTTACTGGCCAGGGAACACTCAACACCTACAGCACCATCATTTACAAGGGTGTCTTCCGGTCCCAGTCGCAGATTTCCCTCATCAACGCCCTCAACGCCACCTTCGGAATTATTTTCACGCTCAATGCTACCTGGACTGTTGACCGTTTCGGTCGCAAGTTCTTGTTCATCGTGGGTGCTATCGGAATGGCTGTTTGTATGCTGGCCGTGGCGCTTGTGGGAACAGAAACCGATACGATCTATTATATGGCCAAGGGCGTGAGCAAGCCGACAAAGACACAGCCGGTCGGCATTGCTATTACATTCCTTCTCTTCCTTTTCATCTTCTTCTACAAGCCTAGTTGGGGAGCCACGACCTGGATTTGGACCGCCGAGGTTTTCTCCATGAACGTTCGCGCACAAGCCGTCGGCATGGCATCCCAAACACAGAATGTCGCCAACTCGATCTTCCAGCAGTTCTTCCCAATTTTCCTCGAAAATTGTGGCTTCTCGACCTTTTACTTCTTCTTCGCGATCAACGTTGTCTTGGCTGTGTTCGTTCACTTCATGATTCCCGAGACAAGGAGGGTCAGCCTGGAAGAGATGGACGCCCTGTTTGGTGGACAGGATCACGTCGAGAAGGGAGCTGATCTCCTTCATGTTGAGGATTCCCACCATGCGGTTACGGGAAGCAACGTTCCAGACAACAAGGGCAGCAGCATCGAGGCTAACGAGATCGAGGTCACCTCCGCCGTGCCGACGAAGACGGTATGATTGAGTTGAATTTTGAATGTTATTAGCAGTTTTGCTGTATTTAATATTGATCTCATCAATAATAGTTTGAATTCCCTTCTGGAACATAATTGTAAAGCTCAGCTCTGTGCATGTGATAATTCTGGTTGGCTCGACTTAATGCCAAGACAAATGTGTCAGGCTGAAGTGTAGCCTTGTTAGCCTCAATCGTGCCTTACTTTGACACATCCGATTATCTCTTGGGAGGACAAAGTCCCTTACTTAGCGAAGACGCTGGAACCTAAACTAAACATTCTTGAATATAAAAGCGCTGGCGCCTTGGATATGAGTTTGCAGGTTTTGAATCCCTATCAACATTATTTGGGATGTGAAGTACACTCTTCTGGATGAGAATATCGCTCGAGAGAAGACAATGGATAAAGCCGCATATTTTAAAGCACTGAACTCACTGGATGAGGACTCAGACGACGAGGGCCTCGTAGACTCAGGCCGAGACGGGCCTGCTTCTCTTCAACCTCATGACAAGTCATCTTCACATAAACATCACAAACCGGTTCGTCCTAAACCAAACGCGACTCCTCAGCTAGAACGGAGTCTATCAGCACCAACTCCGAATTCACCATCTCCAGTACATCTTATCAAAGAAACCCCATTGGCAGCAATCAAAAATCGGCTACAGCAGGGCTGGACAGGCACCCCATTGTCAAACGAAGTCTCTTTCGTCGCGGAAACGCCTACTTCCCCAAAGCCAATTCAAACCGGTGGCGCTCGGCCTCTGAGAAAAACCTCAGCCCCGACCCCTACCCTAAACCGGAGCGCTCAATTCCCATCCTTTTCCTCGGCAGCACTTGGCAAGCGAAAGCGTAAAGAGCCAAGCATAAAGCTTGTTCCGGAACAGCACCGCATCTTCAAAGACTTGGTATTTTTTTACGTCCCTCCTGATGACATCGCCCCAGTGCGCAGGGCACGGATCGTCAAGGCCAGAGAGTATGGAGCTACCTGGGCTACAGAATGGATCGAAACTATCACACATATCGTCGCTGACAAACATCTTTCATATGCGGACATCACCTCGTTCCTCAAAATATATTCTATTCCAGGCCACATCATACTCGTCAATGAACTATACCCCTTGGACTGTATCCAGTTCAAGGCTATTTTGAACCCGAATCAGAAACAGTATTTACTAAAGGGCTATGAGCCAACGACAAAAGATTCCGCACCGGCAACTCCGGCACAGCCACCATCTTCACCGGCCGCTCATCAGTCTCTGGAACTCAAAACTCCGAGGTCAAAGCCGGGAAGATGGACCTATGTACCCCCGAAAGCTACACCACCTAGGAGTCCGAGTGCGGGAGACAGGCAGTCTGCGCAACCTGCGGCTGTAGAAGCGGATGATGTCGCGAGAAGCCTCGAGCATGCGGAGGCAGCTATATATGGAACGATTGGCGATGAAGATACAACAGAGCTTCTGAGTGCAGGACCTGCTGTCGAGTCCCCAAAACGTGCGGAAGGGGTTTCTAGAGCAGATGACGATCTTGATGAGATTATCAAAGGCGCTCTGAAAGTGCAGCATCTCCCGTTGGATGATGATGAGGACCCGTCCCCCACAGGATCACCCCATCACGGAAGTGACAGCTCCGATGACAACGGCCCATCAAAATCAAGGCGAAAGTATATGACACGGAAGCCCAACTTCAATCAAGAAGGCTTTAGCTGCATGAAAGGAGGAACCACGGAAGCCAGTTCTTCGAATCCAAACGCACGAACCATATCCATTCTTCAAGAAATGGCTGCCTATTATACACGTATGGATGATACATGGCGCCCAATAGGGTACAGAAAGGCTATAACGACTCTTAAAAGACAAAATAAACTCATCTCAACTGCTGAAGAGGCTGTCAAGTTACCAGCGATAGGACAGCGGATTGCTGAGAAGATCGAGGAGATCGTCCACACAGATAAGCTTCGCCGTCTGGATAATACCAAGTCAGATCGCAACGACATGATACTCCAGCTCTTCCTCGGAATCTATGGCGTCGGAGTTGCGCAAGCATCAACATGGCTACAGCATGGCTATAGCACCCTTGAGGACCTCCTGGCGCATGTCAACCTGACTGATAACCAACGGCTTGGCATCGACCATTATAAAGATTTCCAGACTCGAATACCGCGAGCAGAAGTCAGCGCTCTAGCTAAAATCATCGCGGACACTGCAAGGGGCATTGATACCGGTATCGAGCCTATCATCGCAGGTAGTTATCGCCGTGGCGCAGAGAGCTGTGGAGACATCGACGTCCTTCTGACCAAGCCGGGAACCTCGGTCTGTTCTGAGCTAACGCCTCTTCTCTATAAGCTCGTGTCGCAGCTACGGGCCTCGGGAATGCTTGTGGCGCCTCTTTCTGTCGGACGGACTGAATCCAGCTCGAAGTGGCACGGCTGTTGCGTCTTACCCGGGCAAGAGCCGCCGATCTGGCGGCGGATTGATTTCCATCTTGCGCCGGCGTCGGAGCTTGGAGCTGCTCTGTTGTACTTTACGGGGAATGATATCTTTAATAGGAGTATTCGGCTTTTGGCATCGAAGCGTGGTATGAGATTGAATCAGAGGGGGCTATATAAAGGTGTGATGAGAGGGCCTGGGAGGGTGAAGCTTAATGAAGGAGAACTGGTGGAGGGGGCGGATGAGAAGAGGATATTCGCGGAGCTGGGAGTACCGTGGAGACCACCTGAGGAGCGTGTATGCTGAGGGTTTGAATAATTAGGATAGGTTGAGACTCTAATCTAATAATGTTCTCTCCATAGGTATATGTAACCCCCGATCTATTTGTCCTCATGCCTTAGCCACAGGCTCCCTGATCATAATCCAATTAATCCACCTCCTCTCATCCTCGGGCGTCTCCCTACTCGCATTCACAATCTCCGCCTCATCCACCACGACCCACCCCAGCTTCTTATACAACGGCAACCCCGCCGGCGTCGCCTCAATATACGCCTTCCTCCCCTCGCGATCCGCCAAATCCAACCCATACCTCAACAACATCGACGCGCACCCTTTCCCCTGAAACTCCGGATCCGTCGCCAACAGTCCCATCAAATACATATTCTCCTCCTCCACCCACTTCTTCTGCATCCTATCCAACCCCCCAAACATCTCCAAACACGCCGCCACATTCGCGCCTTGGGGCAGCGAATCCGCATCCATATTCCCCCCCTCCTCAACCACCTCACTGACTTCCTCCGGAGCGGGAGTATGCGGAAATTCCCATCTAGCGAAACTCGCCATGCGCCCGCTCGCCGTCTCGATTACTTTGAAGTGCCGCTCGCCAGGGCCGGGGTGGTCGAGGCGCTTCCCGAAGCGGTTGGTGAGCCAGGCGGATTGGGAGGCCCAGGAGCAGGTGCTGTTGGGGAAACAGGCGATGTGGTTGGGTTCGGGGGTGAAGGCGGAGAGGTAGACGTGCACGAGGGAGGGGACGTCGGCGGGGGTGCATTCTTCGATGTGGAAGGCCGGGGGGGTGGTGGTGGACGACATGGTGCG